>JALPNA010000058.1:0-39833 GCA_024244115.1 Nematocida sp. AWRm77
TAGAGAAGAAAACACGTGCCTGCCTACCCAATAGTAAGAAAAGCTACGCTTTTGGAGAGAACTCTTTTGACTTGGTAGAACTCCAGAGAAATATTCCCCTCTATTTTCAGGTAGGGATCTTCTAGGTATATAAAAATATTTTCGTTTACCACAAGCTTATCTCCTACTATTTCTGACTTGATCTTCGCTTCTACAAACCTCTGCCGGAGATCTTTGAGCTTTATGCTGCTGAGACAAACACTTTCTGGAGATGGCTGTGTCTCCGTGGAGAGGGAAAGCAAATGTGTTTTCTCCCCCGGAACTATCTTCCCATGGAAGTACCCAATCATGCCCGTTCCAAACTTCTGCATGGAGATGCTTGAGAGAAGCTCTGCCTGGATCTTAACAGGATGCGTGTGCCGCACAGCAGTTATTTCTTTTCTGTCTGCAAGATCAAGCACCTCAGGAGCCGTGCGTGTATACTGAAGATAGTTGTACAGAATCTTTCTGTGGTCTGGGTTTTCTCCGTAGACCATAAGCTTTTCTGAAGAAAGACCCGTGAGCATAGTGCGCAGATTGAACATGTCGCACTCTCCTGCAAAGATTATTTTCTCTACCTGCGCTTGGATGCGAATGGTTTGCTTGTCTTTGACTGTTACTTTGTACATCTGCTTTTTGATAACCTCTGCATGTATCTCTACCTCCTGCACCTCCTCTTCCTCTTTGTCTTTGGCAATGAAGATAAGCTCTCCATAATCATCCGAAGGCTTTCTCCTGGCGGGGGCAGGAAAAGTAACGTCTTTTTTTACCCCTCCAAAATCATAGTCCAGGTACGTCATTCTGTTTTCGTGCGTCTGTGTTTCATTCTGCACTTCGTACCAGAACTTGGTAATGATGTTCTCCCTGTCTTCTTCTTCTTCTGAAGAGTCTTCTATTTTCTCCTTGATAAGGTTTTCTATTTTCAAAGCGGTTTCTTTTCTCTCCTGCTCTTCTTTGCTCTGCCTGTGCTTCTTCTGTATCTCTGTGTCGGACAGCTTCGTGTACTCCACTGGAGAAAGCTCAACCGCGTCTGTGTACACCTGATGGTCTAGTACTTGCACAATGGTGTTCGCTGGATTGCTTGCCATGATTGGAAGAATAACGGGAGAGAATCCAGAGCTTCCATACTTGTCTATCACAAACACAACGGACCCTTCTATCTTCCCAACCGGACACTCGTTGAAGAAAGAGATTTTCAGAAGATTGAACGGGTTTTCTTTCTCCTGGTTGAACCTCTGCAGCACTGAACTTCCCATCCACTCAAGAATCGTCTTGACCGTGTCTATGTACTTCTTCCCGTGGAAAGAGTACAGGACCATGGGCATGCTGGACGTGTCGGCATGCCCGTGAAGAACCATAACTATCTCTAACAGCTGCGAAAAAGACGTGGGGATAAGCACTTTCCCCCCCTGCCGGACTGTGGCTGCTACAGTGCTCACCAGCATGGTGTCCCTTGTTTTTCTTGTGTGCCGTGCTCTTTTAACGGCGCTGGAGTTGATAACCATCCCCGCGGGAGACATAATGTTGAAAATATCCATTCCGTCCAGGTGCGCTTCTTTCCTGTGGTTCACTTTGTCGCACACCACCCACTCTTGGTCTCCCCGCTGTATCTTCCAGACAGCTCCTCCAAGAGAGCTTCCGCTGTTCAAAGGCCCAATGGAGATGTGCTCGCTGAGCTCGTATACCTGCAGGTACTTCAGGGGAATAATCCTGTCGAATGCTTTCTCTGCTTCGTCGCCGTATGTGTCTGTCTCGTGGAACTCTTTGAGAATCTGAATGCGCTCCAGCACTTCAATACGCCCAAGGAGCTTGATTGGGACTGTTCCTAGAATGGGGGCTTGGATTCCCAGCTTTTCCAAGTGCACAAGGCCTCCTGTTGAAGAGATGTCTCCAGAGCACAGAAGAATGTGCGTGATTCCGTGCAGCTGCTCCAGGCTTTTGTAGATAGAGATGTCCATGTCTTGGTCTGTTCCAAAGTTCACAAGGATCTTCAGCTCGTCTATTTCCACAAGAAGACATCCCGACCCTACTTCTTGTGTTCTTTCCACGTGCGTGACTGTTAGCTCACTCTGCATGAGAAAACAAAACGCGAAAAAGAAATGGTTGGTCTCTGCTTGGCCCTGAGCACGCCCAAGCACGGCCCAAGCCACAAGCAAGCATCTTTCTGTACAGAAAAGAGTGTCCAAGCATGGGGATGTACCAAGAAGAGGCGTGTCTATACCCTCTGCAATTTATCTCCAAACTCTGTATAGTTCTATCCAAACCAAACCAAACTAAACTAAATCTTTTGTCTACTAAACAGTAAGACTTATCACACAACACATATCACATAATACTTAGCACATATCACCCAATGCCAGCCCGAATAATACCCAATACATATCACACATCACACAACACATATCACCCAATACTAATCCGAATAATACCCAATAGTACTTAACACACATCACATAATACCAACAACCACACAAGCACTAATAAAAGACTTGCTTTCTTTCTCAAACTGTACCCATAGCCAAACTGGGTGCTCGAATGATCTGAATGGTTTGGATGCTCTAGATGGTCTGGATGGTCTGAATATCTAGATGATCTAGATGATATAAATGGCCTGAATGGTCTGAATATTTATTTAACTACTTTGCATATCTACTTGCCCTGAGATCACACAGATCGCACTTTGGCACATCACACTTTATATTTTCATACATATACCGAATACTGCAACACTACTGCCACGGCACTCTGATACACCCACCAAGCATCATGGTCCTGTGCGCTCTGCGCCTTCTCTTCCGTAGCACGTGCACGCTACCTTGATAAGTTCTGGAGTGTGATTCTGGCTTCTCTAGCAGTTATCCTCTGTTTCGGATTCACTACAAGCATGCGCACAACAACCAGAAGGAAGTCTGCTAGGTCTTCGCGCTTGGACAGAGAGAGTATGTGCGTCCCAATGGACTCTTCCAACGCTTCAAATTTCTCAATAAACTCTGAAGCACTCTCTCCCTGGAACAGAAGCCTGTGCGTTAGCATTTCTGCAAGCACGCACCCTGCAGACCACACGTCCATGCTGACGTCGTACACAAGGCCTTTGTGTATTTCAGGAGCTCTGTAGTTCCGAGAACATATGTAGTTGATGTTTCTTTCGCTTTTTCTTATCTTTTTGGCACTGCCTAGATCGCATATCTTCAGCACTCTTTCTTTCGTGTCTATCAGAATGTTGGACGGCTTCACGTCCCTGTGCGCTATCCCGTGCCCGTGGAGAAACTCTATCCCCTCCAGCAAGCGCACGCCGTACACAAACATTTCTTCGCGAGAGAACACATACCCCCGTGCAATCACAGACTGGAGATCATGCTTGACGTAGTCTATAATCACCCCCAAGTACGCCCCTCTCGCCGTTCTCTCCCTGTGGAAGTACCAGTACAGCTTGATAATCGAAGGATGGTCTATCATTTTCAGAATCTCCAGCTCCCTGTTGATATACTCGCTGTGCTCAAAGACGATCTTGAGCGCATACTCCGTCCCGTCTCTTAGAACAATGTGGAAAACCTCCCCAAACGCACCCTGCCCCACTTTCTTCACTTGCTGGTACACAATCTCTGTTTCTACTTCTTTTCCTGCACATATAACACTCGCTCTAGTCTCATCCATATCTGATTTTCTCTATTGGTAAACACTTCTCTGGTGTTTATTTTTAAATTTAAGGAGAACCCCTGTATGATGGAAGAAACTTGGGAGACCGTGCAAATAAAGACCTTTACTAATTGGGCAAATGCCAAGCTAGAGAAAGGAAAAGAGAAGTACATGGACACCCCTCCAAGAGAGGAGTACTTCTTCACTCCCATACAGGACCTCACAACAGATCTGCGAGACGGGACGCTGCTGCTATCTCTGCTGTACTCGATCACCGGGCTGGTGCTGAAGTACAACAAAAAGCCGCGCTTTGTGATGCACAGGAGGGAGAACATCGAGAAGGTCATTGGGTACTTGAAAGGAAGAGAGATTGAGATGGTGAACATTGGAGCCGCAGACATTGAAGAGGGGAGCAGGAAGCTGACGCTTGCACTTATCTGGAGGCTTATCCTCATGTCTACCATATACGACCTGCAGGATGCCATAAGCGGGAAAGGCTTCCACGTGCAGGAGGAGATTCTCAGCTGGTGCCAGGAAAGAACAAAAGGGTACGACAAAGTAAACATCAAAGACTTTACAAAGAGCTGGAGAGACGGCCTGGGGATGTCGGCACTCGTCCACTCAGAGCTGCAGAACTTCGTGTACGACGAAGGAGAGCCCGAGGAGATAGCCACGCGGGCGTTCCGTCTGGCGCACAAGCACTTGAAAGTCCCCATCCTTATCAGTGGGAAGGACCTTATCAGCGGAGTGTGCGACGACAAGTCTATTATCACGTACTTGATTGGGCTCTACACGGAAATCAAGCGCACTGAGAAAGAAAAGCAGAAGCAGGCAGAGAGGGACGTCTTTGAGCAGGAAGTGCTCGACGTCTCCGCCTTGAAGGAGAAGATTGTTGGGGCGATTCTTCCGGACAGAGCAGACGTCGAGTCTTTGGAAGGGGCCAAGAAAGAACTCGATGCCGTGTACAAGAGAGTGAGAGAGGCCGAGCAAAGAAGAGTTGCGAACACTGCCAGGTACGTCCTAGACATGGACTACATTGCCAGAAGGGGGAACTTCTACGGCGTGTACTCTCTCGAGGAAGAGATGGGTGCAAACTTGGAGTTTGCCTTCCAGGGCCTCTTTGACTCCTCTTCCGTGCTGGACAGCCTGAAGAGATGGGGCCTTCCAGGAAACGGAGAAGAGAGCGGGAGTGGGATGGTGAGTGTGAGTGTGATGGGAGTAGCAGAGTCCGCGTATGCCAAGTGCACGAGCAACCTTCTCTCCCTTCCCAAAGTCATCACGTACACTGCAGCCTTCTCTTTGATAAAACAGACGTTTGAGATGGCGGAAGAGACACTCCAAGGCATAGAAGAGAGCAGAAGCCTGGGGGGAGTACGGGGCACTTCTTCCGCCTCTCTGTGTAGAGAAGAGAAAGAGAAGAGTGCAGAAGGATTCCTTCGGGCTATTGCCAAGGAGCTGGGAAGAGCTGCAGAAAGATTCCCACAGAAGTTTGCACTTGATCTTGAGAAAGAAGAAGAGCTTGTGCAGAAGTACGCAGAAGCTCAGGGGGCAGAGATAAACGCCCTCTCAGACGCGTGCATTCCCGCAGGCTCGGAGCAGGACTTGCTGGCTTTCCAAAAAGAAGGGGCGTACAAGTACGTTGTGTCTGAAAGCATGGTCTACAAAAGAGAGGGGGAGACCCAGGAGTTTATGCCCATATCCATAAGCCAGAGCAAATAAAGGACTTTCTTTGTTTTCTTTTATGATACACTCAATGTGGTATTTAGAGAACTTGGACATGTGCAGTGAAACACGAATGATAATCGAAGAGAAAGAGAAAGAAGAAACAGTTGTGCACATGGTGGGGGAGGTAGAGTTTGACATAGACAACGGGCCGAGTGTGAAAGTACCTCCGAACCTTTCTGTGGAGGAGGAGGAAGAGCTTGCTTTCTCTTCCCTTCCCGACATTCGGTCACAGAGCCTGTGCCGGGAGTCTTTTGTTTTCTCAAACAGAAAAGGGTACTTCCACGTTTCATTCGTCCAGGAGAAGAGCGATGCCGTCAAGCGAGGGTACACGCAGAAGAGCGTGTTTGTGTGCTGCAGCGCGCTTGTGCCTGCTCTTCCCCGCATGCTTTCTTCTGTGCTAGCCAATGCTGCAATGTACACTGCAGCGACAGTAGAAGAAAAACTGCAGCACATAGACATACAAAGCCTATCGGGAGGCAGAAACGTGCCCAGTCCTGCACCTGAAAGCGTGCCCAGTCCGTCTGGAGTGTTTGCAAAACTCCTGAAACAAAACAGAAAGATTATCTTTGAAAACTTTATCCGGTGCAAAAGCTTTCTTGTGCTTGGAGAGTCCCCTACAGAAGTGTCTGAAGCCGTGTGTGCTTTGGCGTACATGGGAGGGTTCTTCTACGGAGGCACTGTGCTCCCGTACAGCTCTTCTTTTGTGAAGTGCACGGAGAAAAAACACGTTATTATAGGGGGGACGAACGAGCACACGTTCGACCAAAACGAGTTTGACAACGTGCTTGTACTCACACAGGAAAGGTTTCTTACAAAGTTCCCGAAATACTCCAAAGAAGCCGAAACATTCTTTGCTTTGTTTGAGCAGTACTTTGCAGCAGACCCTTTTGGGTTTAAGATCCCGCAGTTCATGGAGCAGCTAAGTGCCCAGTGTGCCAGTTTGCGTATTAAGAGACTCTTCTGTGAGTTTTTTTCAGGAAAGAACTTCATATCCTGGCTGTCTTCAGCAGGATATCAGCTAAAAGAAGACTAGACCCGTCCTAACAGATAATATGTTGGTGCCAGGACAGTAATAGAGTGG
Organism: Nematocida sp. AWRm77; assembly: GCA_024244115.1. Lineage (NCBI taxonomy): Eukaryota > Fungi > Microsporidia > Nematocida > Nematocida sp. AWRm77. The sequence goes on from JALPNA010000058.1 coordinate 6,461, forward strand.
CACACTTTATCTACCTTGCATTGTTTGTGTTGCTTGTACGGTTTATTTACAGATTATAGAATAAAAGAGATTGATGTGGAGGTTGAGATGGGGGTGGAGGTTGATGTGGGGATTGAGGTTGAGGTGGAGGTTGATGTGGGGGTTGATGTTGAAACCAGCCTGAGCCCCTGAGCCCATGAACTCGTGAACCGACTTGGGCTGAGTCTGGCCATGATAGATTAGATAGATAATACCTGCACGGGCGGCTTAATTTGTTTTATTCTGTGAAAAAATAGTCGTTGCTAGCTCCCATATATAGACATCTTTAACAATGCCTGCAAGAAGACACAAAAACACCACGGTGACACACACAAACCACTTGCTGTGTTTTAGAGCTTTGTCTCGGATATCTCCCATGGTCGCGTCTAAGTACGAAAATCTGCTTTTGAACATTAGGGAGTACTCTCCTACGCATGCCCACCACACAACCATCAAAGATAGAAACAGACTCGTTGTGCTGGTCTTGTGCGTTGCCATGTAAAACATCTCTCCAAAAAGACAGTTCAGCATCTGCACTAGCACGTAGTGATTCGCTCTAAAGTAGTGCTGGGTGCCCCCGCCTTCTACGGCTTTTAAGAGGGCCAGCCCAAGAAAGCAGATGCAAGACACCAGAAGCACCCCCGTGGAAATCTCTTCTCTGCCCGGGTATGTCATTTCCCGTACGCTGGTGCCGTGTTTGGAATAGTAGTCGAAGATTCGGTGTGTTTCTATCACACAGATAAAGCTGAACATTCTTATGGTCATGTGATGTATTCTTTCTTTGCAGTGCATTCTTCCAAGGACGTCTGTAATCCCAGCGAGGTGGAGCTTTTGGATGCCCGCCATGTTAGACAGATGAATGCGCAAAGAATGCTTTTTTGTTTCCTTTTTAAGCGTATGATTTTTTTCTGCGTCAATGAAATTAGAAACAAACTTTTCCTTTTCCAGCAAAGATAGGAAAGACTCTGGGAGATCTTTCTTTTTCAAAATAGAAACAACCGACCATGCGTCTTCGCTGTCTGGTACGCCCTGCAAGAAGGCGTCTATCCGTGCAAGGTGCTTCTGCACAGACTTTTCTACGTCGCTTGCAATGAAGGCGTTCTTTTCTGCCTGGCACTCGCTCTCCAGCTTCTCGCACATGCTTCTGAGCATATCTCCTATCTCCGCATACTCCGCCGATAGAATCTGCTCAAAAAACACTCTTTTCTCGCACAGGAGCTTCTCTAGCCTCTTCATGGAAGCAAGCAGCTCCCTTTTGCTCTCGTGCGTGTGCATGATGTGCTCTATCTTGGCTGTGATTCGGCTCTCCAGGCACTTGGCAAAGTATCCAAGCTTCTGCAGACCTCCCTGCGGCACTCCCGGAGAGAACACCACGCTTCTTTTCCCCCGCAGGTCAATCTTGTACTCTTTGGCTGCGAAGATGTAAGAGAGAAGAAGAAGGCTCTCCATCGGCTCCAGAGAAGACAGAGCACTGTGCTCCAAGTACTCGTTGTACACACTAATAATAAGAGAAGTCGCATTCGAAGAAGCAAGCTTCTCCCCCGTCTCTTCTGCATCTCCAGCGCTTCCGTCTTCCACGTCTTTGTTTATTCTCTTCAAGCACGCAAGCACAACGTCTTCCACAGCCCTGTTTCTTTTTCTGCTGAGCTCTAGAAGACTCTCCTCTGACTTTTCAATGGCGCTGCACATCGCGTTCGCTTCTGTTACAATCTGGATGCTTTCAAGCGTGCTTCTTCTTGTAAACTCTCTCCAAAGAGACAGGCTTGTCCGCTCTCCGACTCTCATATTTTTTTACAGAAAAGATTTGTTTATCTGCTGCTCTCTGCTCTTCCTCCCGAGCTGCTGCTGTCCGTCCCCCACACTCCCTCTTGAATCCCTCTTCGGCTATCTCTAACACTGCGCAAACAAAGATGTATTTATTGATAGTGCGTTAGAAAACATGCGTGCACTTGAGGTACTGTATCTGCCATTCTAAACGTCCGTACTACTCGTGGTACTTCAGCTTTGTTCTTCTCCAGTGTCTTCTTTTGGCATTGTAGTGCTGGGTGGCTCCTGGAAGAAGTCTTTTCCATGCGGGAATAGGCTTGTTGGATCTGTTTGCCTTGATAAGTCTTCTTTTAAGAAGCTCTCCTTTGTTCGCGGTCATTGCTAGGGGTAAAATTAAAAAAATATATTTGCTTTTGGTTTTCCTTTGTCTTTGTCCGTTTCTTTCCAAGCACGGCCTGCAGCCTAGTCTTCTAAGAGGAAAGAGAAGGAGGGAGAGAAGGAATGGCATACTCTTTTGTGTTTATTCTTTTCAAAGAGAAGAGACGTCTCTGTGTCCTAGTACTATTCGGGTGGTAGTAGCATTCGGGTGGTAGCATTCGGGTAGTGTAGTACTAACTGAATACCAGTAGTAGAACACCAGTATTACTAACTGAATAGTACTACTAGCACTGCACTAGTACTACTACTATCCGAATAGTACCACCTGAATAGTACTACTACTACCCGAATAGTACCACCTGAATAGTACTACTACTACCCGAATAGTACTACTGCTGCCCAAATCCTACTAGGCTCTTTTTCTTCTTTTAGCTATGAACTGCGGATGTGTCTGGTCCACAAGGAAGTCTGGGTTCTCTTTCTCCTGTGTAAATCTTGAGTCATCTGGAAGGTCCAAGCTTTGGTCTTCCTCGGCACTGTCGTTATCTGAAGAGTCTTCTTTGACAATCTCGTCTTCCACGCTAGCACGGAGTGCTTTGGATGCACGGGACTCTGTGGCACTCATGCCCTTCTTCACCTTCTCCACCTTCTCATTCTCATCCTCATCCTCATCCTCATCTATCTCCTTATCCATGCCTTTGTCCATGCCCTTGTCCATGCCCTTGTCCATCTCTGCCTCCTCATCATCTTCGCTGTAGTGATGCCTGCTTTCTTTGATTTCTTTTTCAATAATCTCTTTGTACTTGCTTTGCTTCTCTTCGTCATCTGAAGCATCTATCAGCTCTTCTGCAAGATCTAGATCAATCTCTCCCTTGACAAAGAGATCTCTGAACGTCCTTTCTCTTTCCGTGTCTTCGTCCCAGGCCAGGTCTATCTTTGTGTGGAACAGAGAGTTCTTTGCCAGCTTCTTGTTCAGCTTGGAAGGCTGTGTGGCTTCGTCCGTCATCTCGTCCGTGAGAACTTTGTCTTCTGGAATGAATCGCGCGTCTATAATGTGCCGCGTCTCGTCTATCTCCACCCCGTCTATGTTCTCGTACACAGATAAAGCCGTTTCTTTCGAGATAAACTCGGCAACTGCGTAGAAATACCTCAGCTTGTTTTTGATGTACTCGCGGATCTGTCTGTCTTGGTTTCTCTTGGAGAAGGCTATTGGAGGCCCTTCTCTTTCTTCCTTCTCCAGCTGCTCCCTCCCGTACTTGGTCTTGTATACCCGCACAGAAAGTATTTCTTCCTGCGGAGCAAACCCGTTTACAATTCTGTATATGTCTTTGGCGCCCACTGAGTCCCAGTCTAGATGCACAATGGCAAGTCTTGCCGTGGCTTCTCCCAAGGCCGTGCTGGGCCGTGCATGCTGAGACTCTTCCTTCTCCTCTTCCGTCTCCTCTTCCGTGTTTTCTTCGGACTCTTCCTCTTCTCTGGCAAGAGCGTTGAATCTTTCGTCTTTAAGACTTTCTTCGTTAATACTGCACTTCATGAATTTTTTTTGCAATGTCGAATATCTTGCGGATCAAACAGAGAATCAAGTCGTACAGAGTGGCAGTTTCTCTTCTGAAAAGAAAAATAAAGCAGCTGAAGAAGACTATTGCCAAGGGAGAGCACGAGGAAGAAAGCATAGAAGAAGGAGAGATAGTGGAGCACATAAACAGAGAAAAAAGAAAAAGACAGCTTGTAGAAAGAGAGGTACCCCCTGTTCTGCCAATTACCGATATCGAGAAAAAAGCAAAAACAAGCATGCCTGACGTGCTGAGGTCTTTTTTCACAACGATAAACACTGCCGACATTCTTGCACAGCAGGGTTTTCTATCACAACTCCTTCCGTTTTTAACAAACGCACTCAAGTATGTTATTCTGCACGACGTTGTTCTCTTTGCAAGGCAGTTAGACAGATACGAAACCGTGTACAGCACGCTGTTCCCCGACGGGTTTGAAAAAGACTCCAGCGAAGTCGCCCAGGCTTTCATCAGCATATACGCGTATGTGCGGAAAGAGTGCACAAAAGAAGACCTTAAAGCCCAAACGATCAAGCTTCTGGGCAAGTCTGCATCTTTGCCCGTGATCAACGAAGGAGAAATCTTCCAAACGGCATTCGATGCAGCCACGGCCATCAAGCTCTACTGCAAAGTGCTGGACTGGGACTGGACGTACAACGACTTTATCAGAGACCAGCTTCTTGAAGAGATCAAGTACGTGGGCAAGCCTTTCCCCGTGTACGTGCTCTCTCTTCTGTATGCCGAGTGGAACAGAACTCTTGTGGTGCACAAGAGTCTGGAGTACGTGATCCAGATCCTAGACAGGATTGCAGGCATAGGCTCGGGGGAGAACATCACACACTCTCCGTACTGCATTGAGTCGCAGCTAGCAAGCTCCCTTATGCTTAGGCAGTTCCGGCCGGGCGCGTCTCTTAAGTGGCACCGCAAACGGATAGAGGAAGGAAGCCCCTCAGAAAAAGAAACGATAGACAGAGCATGGAAAATTGTTCTTTTTTAAACGCGTCATATCTTTTTAACCGCTATTACCAAGTATCTCGGCACTGGACAAAGACGTGCACAGAGTGTATGCTCCTGCCCTGTGCTTTGTGTACAGATGCAAGTGTTTGAGAGGTATTAAACTCAGCAAATGCAAATGCAAATTTTAAATGTTCAGCAAAGAGTCACTCGAGGCACTTCCAGAAGAAGCCAAGCAAGAAATTGCAGATTTAACGGAAAAGCTCAAAAGAGAAGAAATCAGCTACAAAGAGTACAAAGAAACGTGCACGGACATCATTCGGGAAGCGCAGGAGGAGGCTGAAGAGACGCGTGCGCACAAAGGAGGAGAAGTGAAGAGGGGAAGGCCCCCGCTGAAAGAAGAGCAGAAGCCAGAGTACATCAGCGACATTATCCAGTACGCAGGCGTGAATCTGAAAGAAGAAGCCATGCAGATTGCAAAGGAAGCAGAAGTGGAAATGGAGCAGGAAGAGCCCAGAGGGCTGACCAGCGACTTCCGCAACACCCCAGAGTCCCTCTTCGACACGGAAGTGTACACCCAGCTCGTGGGCAAGATATGCAAGCTGCGCAGCATCGGCATTTCAGAGAAAGCCGTGCAGGCCGTCTTCCAGGCGTCCAGGAGAAAGCTCACGGACCTTCTGGAGAAGCTTGTGGAGCACAGCAAAGCGCGCACAGATCTTGCACGGGCCGACTATCTCATCCGGATAGAGAACGACAAAAGAAGGCAGATGTGGTACCTAGAGCAAGAAGAGAAGCTCGAAATGGACAAGTACAAGCAAAAGAAAGACACGGACGAAGGAGACGGGAAGAAGAAATGGAGAAAGCTTCTCCAGGAGAGAGAGGACTTGATTATCAAAAAGAGACTCAGCAACAACGTGGCGCTTGCAGCGCTTGGAAGCCAGCGCAAGAGCTGGATGGACGCAGCTTCTTCTCCAGAAGACGAAGCGTCTCCGTATCTGTCTCTGTTCCAGGGCTCAGAAGACCGGGCGCAGAAAGGAAGCATCCGCGCCATCACTAAAGAAGACTTTTTATCAGTGCTCTCACGAGACAAAAGATACAACAAGTCGGTGTTCACCATTAGACACACGTACTTATAACTACAACCATCCCGAGTTGTAGACGCCAATGTATTCCATAAATATGGTTGTGTCTGTATGTATAAGCAAGTGTCTGTGGGTGTAGCACAGGTCCATAGCACTGACCAATAACAACAATTGTGCTTGTGGCTGTATGGCTATGCCTAGCTGCACCTGGCACGGTATCTAGCACTTCTTATGCAGTGCTGCGTATCGGCGGGCCTGCATTGCGCTCAGTGCCAAGAAGGAGAAGGCAAAGGTGTTTCTGTGTGCAGAGAAGGAGTGGGCCGGCATAAGTATAAGTCTGGCACGTGCTGAGTTGTTCATTATCATCTATTAAGCGAATAAACACTATCCGATAAACTTTTACTCTACCCCGTGCCCACTGCTTCTTACTCCTTACTTCCTACTTCTTACTTCCTACTTCTTACTTCCTACTTCCTATCGCCTCTACTAATCTCAACCTCAATCTTAACCTCGACCCCAACCCCCCAACCTTGTCCCCAACATACTGATAAGATAAACACAGTTTTAGTTTTTATTTCTCTCCCTATCCATGACTAGCACTACCCCCAATACTCCCCACAGGGAAGTATCAGTTATAATCCTAGTGTCCGTCCCAGTTCCAGTTCTAGCTCCAGTTCTGCTCCTGTTCCTAGCTCCACTCCTGGCTCCAGAGCCGGCTCCAGACCTGCTTCCACTCCTGCTGCTGCTCCCAGCCCTAGCCCTACTCCTAGTCCTGCTCCTAGTCCTGCTTCTAGGCCTGCTCCCAACCCCATCAATATTGCTACTACTCTACAGTAACTGACTTTGCAAGATTTCTTGGCTGGTCCACATCAAGTCCAAGGGCTGCAGCTGTGTAATATGCAATGAGCTGCAGAGCCACTACATTGATGATGCCTTGGAGACAGTCTTCTACTTCAGGCACAACAATCTTCAGAGCATCCCCAAGCACGGGAGCAGTTGTCTCCGTGCATATCACAATGGGACGCCCGCCCCTGGTCCGCACTTGCTCGTACGCATTCTGGGACTTCCCTTGTGTGGGGTCTGTTAGTATCATAATGATGCACATGCTCTCGTCAACCAAAGCAAGGGGGCCGTGCTTCAACTCCCCCGCCATGATGCCTTCGCTGTGTATGTACGAAATTTCTTTGATTTTCAAAGCTCCTTCCATGCACGTAGCTAGCTGGTACCCCCTTCCAAGAAGAAGAATGTTTTTCTGTTTCTGGAAGACGTCTTCAGAGATCTTTTTAAGCCCCTCTTCGTCTTTCAGCACTGAAGCAATGCCTTCTGAGAGCTTGCTCATGTCCTGGACGATTTTCTTCCTTCTTTCTTCAGTCTCCGACATGTTCTGGGAGATCTGTATGGCAAGAAGAACCAGCGCAATCGACTGGCTGGTGTACGCCTTCGTGCTCGCCACGCCTATCTCTGGGCCCGCATTGATGTGGATGCCGCACTCCGTGGTTCTGGAGATGGTGCTTCCCACCACGTTTGTAACCCCTATGGAGAAAGCTCCTCTGTCTTGGATATACCGCAGGGCAATCAAAGAGTCCGCCGTCTCTCCGCTTTGGCTCACAAAGATGCAGCAGTCCGAGCGAGAAATAGAAGGCTTTCTGTCGTTGAAGTCGCTTGCAACCTCCACTATCGTTGGCATGCCCGTGAGCTCTTCAAAGAGCCCTCTCATGTGCAGGCACGCATAGTAGCTTGTGCCGCACGCAATGAACACAAGCTTTCTCGAGCCTCTGATCTTTTCTATCGACAGACCTATCCCCCCAAGCATCACTGCTCCCGTGTCAAAGTTAACACGCCCCCTCATGGTGTTCATGATGGTGTCTTTCTGCTCGTGTATTTCCTTGAGCATGAAGTGCGGATAGTTCCCCTTCATGATGTCTGCAAGCTCTCCCGTGAGCTCTTCCAGCGGCCTGAAAGAATCCCCTCCTGGAATGGAGCGGATGATTTCCAGGCCTTTGTCTGAGACGTGTGCCAAGTCTCCGTCTTCCAGCGTAAGAATCCGGTTGGTGTGCCCAATGATTGCTGCCCTGTCCGAGCTGAAAAACACTTCCAGGTAGTTGTCGGGAGACTGCGTCCCGTGCACTAGCACACGGCTTACAGAGCGCGAAAGATCCGGGAGAGAAGACTCTGCGCGGGGCGTGCCCACGGGCGTCTCAATGGAAATAGAAGGCTCTTTGCACTGCGGGTTCACTCCAATGCAGTCCATCTGCACAATAGAAGGGCCCGCCACGCCCACAAGAAGGGGGCTTCCTCTGCGCGCCGCTACAATCTCGTTTGGGAAGTTCTTGCTTACAACAAGGAAGGCAAAGGCTCCGTCCAGCTTGTGCACCACTTCGTTGACTATGTCGGCAAACGACATGTGCAAGCCTCTGGCTGCACACTTTCTGTACACGAACAAAATCAGCTGGGAGATGCACTCCGTGTCCGTGTCGCTCTGGAAGACGTACCCGTGCTTTTGAAGAAGCTCTTTCAAAGGCTTCCAGTTGTTGATGATTCCGTTGTGCACTACAAAGAACTCGTTTTCCTGGCTTGGAATTGGATGGCTGTTGATGTCGGAAGGTGCGCCGTGCGTGGCCCATCTCGTATGGGCTATGCCTGCATGGGACAGGACGGGAGGCGTGGATTCTAAGCTTTTGCACTCTTTCTGTACATGGTCTATCAGCACCTGAACCTTTCCCGTTTGCTTGAACATCTTGTAGTTGCCCTCTACGGTTGCAGCCATTCCTGCAGAGTCGTACCCTCTGTATTCAAGCCTCTTTAAACCTGTGCCTAGAATTTCAAGGATCTCTGGGATTGTTTTTGATTTGTTGTAGTTGCAGTATCCAAATATGCCGCACATACTTTTTTTTATGCTTTCTTATTTATACTTGTGCTTCTTTTGATATGGCTCTAATTGGTAAAGTTATGCATTGTTTAATTGGACAAAAGTAAAAATTCTGTCAGAATCAGGGAAAAAGGATCTAAAAAAGAAACCAGAGTGCTCTAAAGAGAGAAAAGACGTGTCCTGTCTAGAAGCACTTCAGACCGGATTGGAGATAAGTTTCTTCTGTGTTTAAACCAAGAAAAAGAAAAGTGTTTCTTGATGTTTCTTCCATGCATGCTTTGTAACGGTAACGGTAACACTAACGGTAACAGTAATAATTAGAGTTGGGATGGGGTTGGGGTTGGTATTGCCATAATGATAATGCCAATGAGAATGAGAATGAGAATATTAGTGTTACCAATTCTGGTGTTGGGTGGAGTGTCTTATTGATTGATTATAGGTTCGGGAGATGGAAATACAACGGAACATTGCCACATACTGGGAAGAACCAATAGAAATAGAACATGAGGAATAAGGAGAGATTGAGAAAGCTCTACATCAACGATAAATGTTCAATAATATGTATGATGTGTGATATGTGATGTGATAAACAAGATGTGGAGATTGAGACCAAACCACTCTTAACGAGAGTATATACCCAAAGGACATTAAATAAATATACAAGGCATCTGTGGCATACAAGGCATCTGTGATTGATTTATGCAAGGAAAAAAACCCGGCTGGGTTTATGTATCTTCTAAGAGAGAAACACTAGTGCTATGTTGGTGTATCGTGTGCTGTGTGTCGATGTGGTGTGTAGATGATATGCTGGGTATGTGACTAGTCTACCAGAATGAAAGTTTCTGTAGAGAAAAAAGTTTGGCTTAGACTAAAACTTAAGCTGCAGTGCCCTATATGGGAATAACTAGACAGAGAGAAATTATTTTATTGATGATTATACTAAGCATAGGAAAGTACTTGCTTGGGTGCCCCAAACGTGCAAAGAGAATAGAGCATAGTGCAGGTGCTTTACTCTTTGGAGCTTTGGTGTACCTTTTGTGGAACGTGCGCCTGGAAGAGATAAAATGCTTTAGCGGCCAGTTTATCAAAGCAGGAGAGTACACTCCAAGACAAATAGATGCAGATGTAGAGCCCGTGCTTGTGCAAAGAAGCACCGAGCACGGAGCACACAACACAATCCTGCTCACGGGAGACGCTTCGTGTGCCCAGCTCGTGTCTCAGATACACAAGAATGCGCTGGGCATGAAGAACTGCACAAAAGGGTACAGCGTGCACATTCCTTCTCCAGGAGCACTTGAGAAAGCCCAGCACTTTCTGGTGATCAAAGTGAAAAGAGGAGAGTCTTCCCGGGTTCTGTTTACAAACAAAGGATGGCAGGTCAACTCAGACATCCTTGCAATGTTCATGAGCAAGATGGAGTTCTTCTCTAGAACAAGCGCGCTTTCTTTCCTTTTCCCCAACAAGGTGTTTAACGAGATAACCATAGAAACAAACGAAGAAGAAGTGGGGAAAGTGCTTGATGTGCTGTGGAACATCAACAACCTGTACAGCCACTCGCTCGGAGTGTACTTCTACTGGGTGGTTGGAGACAAAGCCGTGTTTCTCTCCTCCAACGTGCTTCTTGTGATTCTTCTGGGAGTGACTCTTGTCTTTCTGGAGGTGCACAGCAGAGGCACTTTCCAGAACAGGCTTTTCTCAAGCAAGGCGCACGTGTTTTCCCTCTCTGTGGTATGCCCGGGAAGTGCGTTCTTTTTTTTCTGGGGCCTAACGTTTTTTGAACAGTTTATTCTGTACTGGATAGTGCTTCTTCTGGTCTTTCCCGTAGCCCTGCTGCTTGCAGGAGGCTCCATTGCTCTCTTTGCGTGCACGCTCATTGGCAGACAAGTCAAGGAGAAGATGGAGAGGTATATGTGGGCAAGAGCATCCCCCCGTGTTCAGAACCAATGAAGATCTTCAAAAGGAAAGAGACCATATACAAATTTCATTTATCTTCAAGCGTCTTGGATGGAACCAATCTAATGCATCGGACAATTACCACTCGGCTCTCTTTGTGCCAAACAATCGTAAAACTACTCAAGTCTCCTCTAAGCTTCTTCAGAAGATCGGAAAGGCCGTCTGTATACATTGAAATCATCCGGGCTCTTAACTATCTCTTCGAGAAAAAAGCGTATCTCTCTCCGGTGTTTCTGTTCACAGAGACTCCAGAAATGGTAAAAGAGTTTGACACAAGAGGACACGCATCTCTAGAAGCGCGCACAATGGACGAAGTGTTTGGGTATGCCAGAGCTTTGATTATGAAAAAGACTTCTCGTTTGGTAGAGAAAAGATTTGAAAGCTTTCTTAGCATGCCAGAAGATGCTTCCAATCTTCCGCAAGTGTTTCAAGAGTTCGTTTCCAACCCAACCCTGTACAAAGAATACATTATCCAAGGCCTTCTGCAGATGATGCTGAAGCTCTATGAAAACGCAGAGTACAACCAAGTGAAAGTAATGTCTTTGATATATGCCTTTGCGCCTATGTTTTTCGGGAAGCAAAGCCTAAGCCATCTCCAAACAAAAAATCCCGTTAGGCTAGAGAAAGCCACGAAGTTCTGGAAGAGGTTTCTCAGGTACCTTCCAAAAGGCCGAGGAGTGAATGTGCAAACGCTCCAAGTACACAGCTAAGCATCTGTTCCGTACGCAGAAGACCATGGAGTACCCTAAAGAGAGTGGAGAGTAGTGAATGAAGAGTGGAGAGTGGAGTGTGAAGAGTGAATGGAGTGAATGGAGTGGAGAGTGGAAAGTGAGCAAACTTCTCTTCTGGAATAATCAATAAACGTGCATATTTTTATTCTTCTGTTTGAATGGGCATTCTCCATGCAGTGTTCTCCAGTATTAAGAACATAGAGCACTGTATTGTCTCATCTAGCAGAGAAGCAATGAGCATCAGTGCAACTACACTGCAGTACACCGTGTATGCTACTGTGCCAATAAAAGCCAATGGAAGAAGCACTCCGCAGGTCTATCCTGTCCAGGAGCTTCTGCACGCTTCAAAGAACGCATCAAGCATAGAAGAGAAAGAAAGCACGCTTGCTTTCTTCCAAGAGTCTACTAACATCTCTATCAAAAGAACCGTCTTTGCCATACACTCTTCTCTTTCCGTGCCTCCGCCTCCGTCTGAGCACACGTCTAAAGTCTTCCTAAGTGTGGGGGTGTTCAAAAAAGCCGTGTCTCTTCTGAAAGACACAACGTCTTTCATCTATCTGTCCAATGGCACGCTGGTGTTTTCAACCGACACAACGGACGGAGAGAACATTTTAAAAGTACTCCCAGCCTATATCTCCAAAGAAGGAACAGAGAAAGTGTGCATACACACGGCAGCACTGAAGCTTCCAAACTCTCTTCTATCTAAATGCGAGCAGATTCTTCTGTCCTACACGTCTGCGTACCTTTCTCTTCTGCTTATCTTTACAAAAGACGTGGCGCAGTACAACGTCATTGCGCACGGAGTGCACACAGAGTAGTCCGTGCCTGCTTTTATATCTAATCTGTGCAGTGCTTTCTTTCTTTCTCTAAAACACCCAACTTACAGAGCACACTCCATCTTTAGTCCTAGACACCTCTATCTCTACCCCTACCTCTATCACTATCACTATCTTTGGTCTCTGGATCAGCAACCCCAAACAACTTAAGCCCCAAACAACTTAAGCTCCAAGTAAGCTCTAAATAAACCCCAAACAACTTAAGCCCCAAACAACTTAAGCTCCAAGTAAGCTCTAAATAAACCTTAAATTTAAGCTCCAATCGCAAATCTTTAAATTTAAGCTCTAATGGCAAATGTCTACTTCAAACAGAAACTTGGTTGGCTGCTCTTGTTTTAGGAGAAATATTAATTAAAAAAATATATGAACATAGAGTTAAGAGAGGGAATGCACTACACGGGACCGACAAACAACAAGCAAAGTAGAATTGAAAACAGAAGAGTCTCAAAAGAAGCCCTAGAGCTCAAAACTGTTGTGAAAGAAGAAAGAAATCCGAGTGACATAGAGAAAACAGCCGAGCTAAAAGACATTCTTGTGCTGTGCACGGCAGAGAAGATAAACATTCCAAAGTTTTTCGGGTTCCTCAAGGAAAGAAACGCATACAAAGAAACAAACATATACTTTAGAGAGTGCATCCACATTGTGGTAGAGGACGAGGAGAACAAGCACGGGGACGTGTTCGTGTTCAAGTACGGAGTAACTGTCTTTTGGGGGGTGGAAAGCGACGCGCGGAGTTCAATTCTATCGCACCAGCAGCTTTTTGAAGAGAGAAGCTACCACAAAGAGCAGATGGAAAGAGAAGACTTCAAGTTTGCCTTGGTGAAAGAAGGCGCGTCGATTATCAACGACGTGATCTATCTGGACACAGAGTCTCTCTACAACAAAATGATCATCTCCAATGCGCTTGCGCAGAGCACCAAGCTGGACATGTTTGAAGGGTACGTGGAGAGGACCACGGAGAGGGTGAAAGGCCTGCCCGATGAAATCATCACGAAAGGCTTCACTACGAAGAAGAGAGAAGACGTTGTGAAAATGATAGGGGTGCTGTACAGGCTCAAAGTCAATATGAATCTCGTGACAAACATCTTAGACACTCCAGATATCTTATGGTACTATCCAAACTACACGCCTCTGTACGAAAGCTTTAAGCTGTACCTGGAGATAAAAAGCAGAGCTGAAATTCTTAACCAGAAATGCGATGTGATCTACGACATTCTAAACCTGCTCTCCACACACATCAACACACAGAACGGGGAAAGACTTGAGAAGATCATTATTATTCTTATCTGCATAGAAACAATTGTTTCGTGCATTAGCTTAGCCGTTGGGCTGTTTCAGTACCAAAGAGCAGCTTAGAAAACGAGACGTGGTTTATTGCTTTGGACGACTGACTGCTAGTCAAGCTCTTTTGCAATCTCTCGTGCTTTGCTTGCTATGTACCTGTCAAATAAAGAAAGCATCCAGTTACTCCGAGTAGATTTAGGCCTTTTCCGAGTCTCTGAAACAGCAGCCCTTTTGCTGCTTTCGTTCAGAGGCCTGTGCTGCCCTATGGGCGCATTCTTCACAATCTCTTCGGCTTCCAAAAGAAGCTGCCTTCTCTTCCGAAGGTCGTTGTCCCAGAGAAGTCTTGGAGAGGACCCCGGGACGTGCTGCAGGAGATGCGAAAAAAACTTCAGAGCCGCCCTGGAGTCGTAGAAGCACATGCAGAGCTCGTTGTTCCTCTTGGCCTGGCTTTTTATCTGGGCTTGGTCTACCTGAACATCTTTCCCGGGGACGAAGGAAAGAGAGCCTTGGTGCTTCTCCTCCGTGCACGCATCGGTGCCTTTAGGTATCTCGCACATGGAGAGAGAGTACTTCACAGTGTAGCTTTCTGCTTTGCTGCTGCGCAGAGCAGAGAAAGCTTTCTCTGCACCGCGGATGTCGTAGAAAGACACGAAGAGCACAGAGGGCTTGTTCTGCATAATAAAATGCTCTCTGATCTCTCCGCACTGCTTGCACACATCAAGAATCTCTGCATGTGCCCGCTCTCTTGAAAAGTTAGTCACAAGAAGAGTTCTTGTTGGCTCTTCTTTCATTTTAAAAATACGTCAAGGCAGTCGCTATAAACGTAAACACAGCGTAGAATTTTTAATAAGAGGATGGACACGCGCAGAGTTTTCAAAGAGCTGGACAAGAAGATTGTTGTGCTCTTCAGCACGGAGCATCCTTTTCTTGAAGAGGAAGAGCTGAGTGAGTACCCCTCTCTAGACCTTACGGAGAACAAGACTCTTGAAAGTGTGCTTGTAGAGCACTACAGCATCAAGAGTCTTCCCGTGGTGCTGTGCTATGGGCAGCCTGTCAACCCAGAAGATGTGAAAGAAGTGCGGGCTATAAAGCAGGCTCGAGAGCAGGAGCTGTTCCACGCCGCAGTGGAGAGCATCAAAAAGGAGAAGCGCGTGCTATTCATCAAAGGCACACCAGAAGAGCCGTACTGCAGGTTTACGCGGGCTTTGTTGGAGCTTCTACAAGAAGAAGGGCTGTCTAGAAACGACTATGTGTCCTACAACGTCCTAGACAACGAAGCAATCAGAGAGGGCATGAAAGAGTACTCTGTTTGGCCCACGTTCCCCCAAGTGTACGTTAGCGGAAAGTTCGTTGGCGGGCTAGACGTGCTCAAGCAGCTGAAAGAAAAGAACAGTCTCAAGAGCACTCTAGGCATAGAGCAGTAGACACAGTGAAAGAAGTGCAGCAGTTGGTACATCCATTCTAGTTATTAAATAGTTGATTTCATTCTTGGTAGGGTTGTTGTGGTTAAGGTGGGGTTGTTGTTGGGGTTGTGGTTGGGGTTGTTGTTGGGGTTGTGGTTGGGATTGGTCAGTATGCTGTACTTCCAGTATTTAGTTGACATCACGTCAATGTTGGGTAGTATTCAGAATGGTATTAACACCACTCCAGTCCCACCCCACCAACCACTCCAGTACCACACCAGTACAAGTCCAGTCCCACCAACAACCCCAACACTAGTCCCTACATTCCTGATTTGGGGTAGTATGTCTAAAGTAGATTTATTATGGATACGAGCAAGCACTGCATACTGTAGGGAAAAGACTTCTTAGCACGGATGGTGTTCAGAAGCTCTGACTAGTAACAGTAATAGGGAGTGATAGGATCCATCCAAATTTTGGCTTTGCTTTCTAGTATGTCTGTGAAGAGGAATGCTAGTGTGTAGATGTACCTATTGTTGGAATCCCTGTCCTCGAGAACATCCACGTCTTGGGAAAGGTTTACTACCTCTGTCTGCTGTTCTTCTATGTTCTCCTCTAAACCATGGGCGTAGTGCACAATGGCCGTGTGGGTTTGTGTCCTAGGAATGCTTCTGTTCACGTGCTCTTGGAGTTCCTTGGCATGGTACCTGTCTATGATAGCTTCTAGGTTGGCTTTGGCGGCACTGTTAAACTCAACCGTCTTTGGGGTGAGCAAGCCTGCAATTCTCATGTTGTTCAGGATGCTATCTAGCATGTGCTGTAAAAGCCTGGAAAGCTGTGGACTTGCTAGAATCGTTTCTATTGTGGTAGTGCTCTGCACACCCATGGGGCCTGCAGCATTTAAAAAGGCAATGTACGCATGGTCTATGCACATTTTGTACATCTGGATTCTCCGCAGGTTTCCGTTTACAGAAAGCATCCAGGCTCCAAGAGTAAGGTCCTGCATCCCAGACAAGTACCACAGATTATCTGCAAAGGATTCAACGGACACGTTGGAGAACTCTGCAGCCTCCTTTGCCGTGCCAATAATCCAACCCAGAGACTCGTCCGTGCCCAGCCTCTCAGAAAGGCCTTTCAGCACACACTCGATGTTGTCGTACAAGACTTTCTCGTTGGGCTTCATTGTTTTAAAGCTTGGCAGCAGATCGAGGTACTCTTGGCACATTGCGTTCTCGTCCAGCACGTACTGCACTGCTCCATTGGGGCCCTTCTTGGTAACGTACCTTCTAGACACCTGGAGGTCTCCAAGAGATATTCTGTCTATGCACAGGCACTCCTTGTAGTTCACATGGGAGATAACTTTGGGAGACACGCATTTCAGAGAAAGGGGGAAGAAAGTGTCCCAAGACACTTGGGTGTCAGATAGCAAATTGTCAAGCCAGGCATAGCTTGTGCGGAGCTTCTTTTCTTCAGAGCTGGTGTGGCTGTGGCTCTGTAAGTGCGCCCTGTGGATGTTTGCACTTTGCAGCTCTTCTATTCTTCTTGGGATTCTTTCTTTGTACATTGCCACTCTGGCCTGTTTAACTCTTGATAGCAGCTCCATCTCTTCTCTTTCCTCTGGGGTTATAGTTGTCCCGTCCGAAGAGAAATCAAAGGAGCTTTCATCATCGAGCAAGTCGTCTTCGCACTCGAAAGAGACAAAGGGCGGGATAAACGCAGCGCCAGAAGTAAAAAGATCTTTCTGGGCGGCGCTTTGAAAGCACTCAGAAGAGAACAAGCCGTGTTTCCCATGCATGCTGAATGGGTCTGCTCTGTTCAGCATATCTGCAAGAGTAGTTGGAGATACGCTCTGTTTGTGCCACTTAGTGTGCGTGAAGAGGGCTTTAGATGGTATTTCAGACACGTAGAGCCTAGCTCTCTCCTGGGTGCACGCGTTCTCTTCACTGGAGGAGAAGCTGAAGCTGGGGCTGTGGGTGTACATGTGCCTGTGGAGGCTGCACAGATCGTAGAGTGCAGAAGAAGAGCTGCTTCCGTACACGGCGTTCCAGCCTCCTGCAAAACAGCTCAGCATCTTTATGTGCAGCATAGACATAACGTACAAAGCATTGTTGGTTGGTTTGTGGATGCCAGCAATATGCTTTTCGTTCAGAACAAGTCTGTGTATGATGTCGGGAGTTATCAGGGACAAGTTTGGCGTCTTTCCCAAATAGTCGCTGTACCTGAAGGGCAGAGGCACTCCAAGTCTATCCTGGGCAGCGTATTTAACTTCGCATGCTATGCTGGCTTTGATGTCGGAGGAGAAGCTTTCGTAGAGCTCTTCCATGTACTTCTTGAGAAGGGTCTGCAGGAAGACGTTCTCTTTCTTCTGGGCGGAGATGCTTTTTAGCAGAGCTCCAGAAGTGGAGAGGTTGATGTTCTCAAAGAGGGAGTCTACGCTGCTCTTAAACTCGTCAAGCTCTTTTGGCGTGCTGCTCTGTGCGTGCACGGCACTCACTTTAGAGGCGTAGTACCTGAGCGCCTCTCTCAGAGTGAACGTGCAGAGTCTGTGCTTGGAGACTTCTGTGTTGCCCAGCACGTCTTCAAACATGCTGCACACCCACTCTTCGTGGTTTTCGTCGAGCATGCTCCATGGAAGGGGTTCGCCACTTCCGTTGATGCGGAGAGCTTTCTGTGCGTGGGACGACGTTTCTTCTTTTCTGAGCTGAGCAATGGTGTTTGCATTCAGGTTCAGGACGTACCCGTACATACCGTTTTTCTTGTGGAGGTAGATGGGGCTTCCAGAGACGGTGAATTTAGAAACGACCCCAGAGGGATGCGATGCTAAGTTCATAGTGTCGTTCAGTCTGGCAAAAGAAGCATTTGGGACGGTGTATGCCAAGGCAGACCGCAAAGGAGTAGCAATGCTCCAGAACTTTGGAACGTTGGGCATATCCCCCTTTGCACAAGCCAGTAGAAAAAGGAAGCAAGCCGGGTAGCAGATAAGTTGCATAAAAAAGCTTTCTTTCTCTCTTATATACTTTTCTGAGATCAGTTTTACCCAGTATTTGTGTATTGTTTGGATATATCTGTTTAGACTGTGTTTAAATTTTGATTACTTTTAATATTAGTGCTAATTGGGCTTGATTGTGACTGGGTTGGTGCTAGTGCTAGTGCTAGTAGTCTTGGTTGGTAATTCTGCGTATCTAGCCTGTAATACACCACTCCACGTATCTCATACACTTATCTCTGTAGTTTGCAGGGTATAAATAAGAACATGTTCTAATAAATAATAATGCACTTACATCTCTTATCTCCTACCACACACACAGTCACACACTTTCTCATAAATTTATGCTTACAACACACAGTCACACACATCCAGTCACACACTCATTCATAATACTCATAATACTCTTCCCCTTGCCTCATACGCCTACCTACCTATCTTTCCTTTTCCTTTTTCTTTTTCTTTTACACTCCGAACTCTAAAAATTTTTCTGTTTCTCCAATCACTACCAAATGGGCTTTGCACACAGAGTTTGAGTACCCGCAGAATACTTTGCAGTTGAAATACTTGCTAAGGAACTCAGAAGACAGAAGCTTTGGAACCATGTATATCCGTGTCCGGGCTCTGTCTCCGTAGAGATCTTCAAGCTCTACAAGCCTGCACTGGAGAAGAGCTTCTATTTCCGTTTGCTTGGAGTACTCCATTCCACCCCACGGAGGACACGCCATTACAACGTCGTACTCTTTGTCGAGAGCGTCTATCGTTCTCCTGGAGAAAACATCTCCGTGCACAACTGTGTGTGCACACGGACCCTTCACACACTGCCTAACATTGTACCGAGCATACTTCACTTTCATGTAGTCGTACTCCACAGAGCATACTTTGAGCTGGTGCTTGAGAAAAGAAATCGTGTTGCCCCCCACGCCAGAGAACAAGTCCAGCACTCTGCACACGCCGTACGCTTTACGAACGGCTTGGGAAATAGCATCTGCAAGATCTCTGGGCGTAATAGAGTACCAAGACTCTACATCGATGAGAAAGTTGTTTTCTTTGGCAGCGGGAAGAAGATAGTGCGACCTGCAGAAGAACTTCCGAAGGAAAGCATGCTTCGCAACTGTTCTGTCCGTAACTCTCCACCGCCCCATTTGTCTTTTCACAACGCCTTTGCTGTAGCTCATGCACTCTTAGATTAAAAAATTTGTTTTCTTTTATTCGTGCGTGGGGGACTAGCTCAAATGGTAGAGCGCTCGCTTAGCATGCGAGAGGTACCGGGATCGATGCCCGGGTTCTCCATTTTCTTTTATTTCCCTATACTTTTGGCACGTTGTTCTCCGCATCAAGAAGGAGCCAGCAGTACTTGATAAGCTCCATGCACTCAAGCTCGCTCTGTTCAAGCCTGCTTCTGATCTGCTGCATCTCTTGCTCAAGGACTTTTCTCTGCTTTTTTTCGTATTCGAGATGGGCCTGTACTTTGATCAGCTCAAGAGCTTTTAGATCTATTGCTTCTCTTTCTTTCTCTCTTTCTTGCATGCGGATCTCTTCTTTCAGTGCTAGTATTTTCCTCAGCCTGTGTATTTCGTTTTCCGTTTCTGTTTTTTTGCTATCACTTTCTGCCGGCTCTTTGGGGGGGAGAAGGGGGCGCTCTTCTGGAGAAGACTCCGTCTGGGAAGGAGTTTCAAAAGACACGCTTATGTTGCTCATTTCTTTTTCAAACTCTTGCTCTTCGCTGAGCACAAACGCACTCTGGGCCTCTTTCTCCTGGCTTGTTTGTATCTCTTCTATTTCTACATCTCCTTCTTCGTCTTCTTTCTTTCCTTTGAACAGTCCGCTGAGACTTCCAATTGATGTGTTTAGCATCTGAATAAGACTGCTCCTTTCTTTCTGCACCATAAAATAAAAAGTAAATTACCCATTTATGTACGGCCTACTGATAAGAAGAACGGTTTATTGTGAATTCTACTATTTCTTCTAAAAGATCAACAGTTGATGGTTGATAGTTGATAGTTAGTAGTTGGTGATACTAACTGAGTTGTTCTAGCATAGTGAAGTGCTACAGATCTTCTACTACCACAACACCAAGCACCTTCTCAAGCTCTTCTACCCCAGTCTCTTTCTCAAGCTCTTTCTCTGCCATCTTCTTCTTCTCTGCCTTCTCAGTCTCAACCTCTTTCTCAACCTCTGCCTTCTCAGTCTTAACCTCTTTCTCAGTCTCTGCCTTCTCAGTATCAACCTCTTTCTCTTCTTCTGCCTTCTTATTTCCCAGTTCTGGCTCAGGCTGAGGTTCTGACTCAAGCTCAGGCTCTGTCTCTGTGTTTGTCCTAAGGTGTTCTTCACTCCCATGCACAGCCTCACCCACATCCTCACCCATAGCCTCACCCACACTCGTATCCACCTCCTTAGCCTCTTTATCCACCTCCTCGGGTGCTTTCTTCTTTTCCCAATAAAGGACTTTGTATGTTTCTTCTCTGCCTAGAGAGTCTCCCTGGACTACAAGCTTGTACGTGCAGGTTGAGCTTTCAACTGGACCAATAAGCTCAAGAGGTCCTTTTCTGGGAAGGAAGATAACAGACCCTTCCCACTTCTTCCCCTTGCATATGTCACACTGGTCTCCGTTAGTGTACCTCTGGGCTATTTCTCCCTGGTGCTCGTACATGGAAGAGTACGTCCCCACGTTCGTGCGCCCGTCTTCCGTTTCCAACGTGATGGACTTGAACGGCTCCAGCCGTATTTTTGTGCTTCCTTCAACGTGCTCAAGCACTTCTCCTCCAAGACCAAAGATCTTGTCTATTCTCCCAACGAGACTCGCGTTTGGGTTGAACTCTTTTCTCTCTGCATCTTCTTTGAAGACGTAGCACATGCCCCCCACTCTTCTCTCGCTTCCTTCCACTCCCTCCCTTCTCACTGGTCTATAATACACCCGGTCTAGCTTCTCCATGTCCATGCTTGCTCCAACTCCTGCAAACAAACCCACAAGCACGGCACAAGCACAAGCATAAGCACAAGAAAGCATAAAAATTTAATTCTCTTCCTGCTCTTATATACGGCACACAGCCCAGACACAAATCACACAAACTAAACTGCAGCCCTCACTGGCCTGCTTGGAAGAAGAAGAAGGGAAAGAGAAAGAGACCCGTGCATGTAGAGCAACGCCTTTATTTTCAATAGTTGTTGTTTGCCAGAGACTTTCTAAGATTTATCTTGAGGTACTTCTTCAGATGGCTCATTCGCCCCACGCCTTGGGCTCTTCTTCCCACGGCCTTGATAGAGCCTGGGTTTCTCCACTTCTTCTCGGGATATCCGCAGCTAGCACACGATCTCTTCTGCTTGTGGAAGGATTCTTTTCCGCAGCGGGCACACTGGATGTGGTTTCTCTTGTTGCGCTTTCCAAAGCTTGATGTTCCCTTTGTCATTCACTAGTATGGGCTAAAATAAAAAATAAATTTTATCCCAGAATGGAGGGAGCTGCTAAAGAAAAGAGCAAGTACGAAGAAATCAAAAAAAGAGTCGATGCGGGAGAAATGGTCTACCCGTACGACTTCAAAGAAACCACGAGCATAGGAAGCATTCTTTCCTTTGTGGAGAAGAACCACATCACGAAAGACAACTGTGCAGAGAACTCTCTCTTTGGAGAGATGAAAGTGTGCACGGGCGGAAGAGTTGTGCAGATTGCAACGTTCAAGGGCCTGTCTTTTGTGCAGATAGAGTCGTACGGGCAGAGGCTGCAGGTGATCTACACGTCTGCCGAGGGTCTTTCCCGGGGAGACGTTGTTGGCGTGGAGGGCAGGCTTGGGTACAGCAAAACGGGGCAGCTCAGTGTTATGGGGGAGAGCATACGCGTGCTTGCCCCGTGCCTGCACACGTACCCCACGCAGTACTACAAGCTCAAAGACACGGAGAGCATATACCGGCAGAGGTACTTGGACCTTGTGCTGAACAAAGAGAGCTTGAAGACGTTTATGGTAAGGAGCAAAGTAGTGGCGTACATCAGGCGGTTTTTAGACATGCGCGGGTTCTTGGAAGTGGAGACGCCCATGATGCAGACCATTCCCGGGGGGGCAGCTGCGAAGCCTTTCAAAACTCTGCTGAACGAGATGAACATGGAGCTAAGCATGCGTATTTCCCCCGAGTTGTTTTTGAAGACGCTTCTTGTGGGGGGCATCCCTCGGGTGTACGAGCTTGGGAAGCAGTTCAGAAACGAGGGCATAGATGCCACGCACAATCCGGAGTTTACGACGTGCGAGTTCTACATGGCGTATGCCGACTACAACGATGTGCTGGCCCTGACTGAAGAAATGATTTCTTCTTTGGTGATGGAGCTGTTTGGAACGAGAGTGCTGGAGTACACGACGGAGAGCAGGCAGGACAAAAAGAAGAAGCAGGTGCGTCTAGACTTCACCACGCCGTTCAAGCGGATGGATATCCTGGAGGAGCTGAGCAAAGAGCTGAAGGTAGAGATTTCCCCCGCCGTGCTGGAAACAGAAGAGGGGCGTGTGCTCCTTGATGGGCTGTGCAGGGAAAAGAAAATCAAGTGCAGTGCTCCAAGAACCACGGCGCGTCTTCTAGACAAGCTCGTTGGGGTGTACCTTGAGAGCAAGTGCCACAACCCAACGTTTTTGATGAACCATCCAAAGATCATGTCTCCGCTTGCAAAGGAGCACAGGGCAAGGAAGTTTGTAACTGAAAGGTTTGAGCTGTTCATGCTGGAGAAAGAAGTGTGCAATGCGTACACTGAGCTGAACGATCCGTTTGACCAGAGGGAAAGATTCGAGCAGCAGGCTAGAGACAAGTCTGCAGGGGACGAAGAAGCCCAGATGGTTGACGAGAACTTCTGCACGGCTTTGGAGTACGGCATGCCGCCTGCTGGAGGCTGGGGCATAGGCATAGACAGGCTGGTGATGATGCTTACCGGAGTGGGAAACATCAGAGATGTGCTTTTCTTCCCGACAATGAAGCCCACGCAATAAATGTTCTTAGCGTTGATACTTACTGAATAACAACGGAGTTGGAGTTGGAGTTGTGTGTGTGTGTAGTTTATATTTAAGAGTATATTTATTCAAGAGTTGGCATGTTTTGTCTGTTAACATGTCTGTTGGCACTATCTTCTTCTGTCTGGCTAAGAAGAATATATACACTTCAGTACATACACAGCACCTTTCACTCCAACACATCCCACTTCCACCTCCACTTCCACTTCCACTTCCACCTCTACTTCCAACGTAACGTATATATCAGCATTTATGATTTTTCTGGAATGTCGTCTATCAGAGACTCAAATACTTCTCTGTGCCCTATGTCAGATAAGAACATCTGTGCTTTGTGGTGGGCACTTACTTTTTCAATCTGG
Source organism: Nematocida sp. AWRm77 (assembly GCA_024244115.1). Taxonomy (NCBI): domain Eukaryota; kingdom Fungi; phylum Microsporidia; genus Nematocida; species Nematocida sp. AWRm77. The sequence continues at coordinate 29,613 of JALPNA010000058.1, forward strand.
ACAGAAATAGATTCGTTCGCCCAATCGGCAGAATTGATAATGCACGGCACTCTTTTAGATGCTTTGGATGCTTGGGCAGAAATGGGAAGTGCTGTGCTTGCGTGCAGGAAGTCTTTTGACTGGGAAGAAGAGCCCATGTTCTCAACCATCCATCTAAACTCCAGTGTTTCTGGATGGGCAAGAGAAGCAACTAAGTCGAGAAACCTAAGCGCTGAGAAGGACGTGGTGAAGTGCTGTTTGGAGTCTGCGTCTAGAGCAGCTACGGCTTCGCTCACTACAACAGACCAGAGATTGGCCAGAAAGCTTGGGGGCATTTTAACACACAGAGCTCTGCAGAGAGAGTACGTTTCAGCCACAAGAATCTTTGCAGTTCCAGGAGTTGAGAACACTTCAGAGACAAGCCCAAGAATACTGGACAGCTCTTGCGTGTACTCTCCAAACGGAGCACACAGCACCATAAGACGAAGCCTTTTTATGGCTGAGGCCCGCCCAATAATATCCGAGTCCCTGATGAAAAACCCTGCAGTGCTTGCTCTGTAGATCAGGTCTGCCATTTTGTCAGGCTCTATCACAGCAGACATGATTTTCATTTTCTTTCTGATGTTATCCAGGGAGTCTTTGAAAAACTTTTCTGATAGAGAGAAGTCGTAGAAGTCTTTTTTCCAATACCTGTTGTTATCTGGAAGCCCCGACATGTAGAAGGCCAGACTCAGAGCGCTCTCATACAGCTCGGGGTACACAGACTGCTTTAGGTAGGGGAAGGCCAGGGTGGTCCACACCGAGAGAATGTCTATAGACACTTTCTTAATAGCCGCCAGGTGCACAAAGTTTTCAGCCACTTTGATAAGCTTGTGCAGCACAGCCGTTTTTTCTGCTGCATCTTTCCCATCAAGCGGCTTTTTGTTCCCTACTTTGCCCCCAAGCACCGCACACACGTCCAGGGCCCGCAGACCTATCTCCAGGCTTTCTTTGGCAGAAGCCACGCTGAAGAACATGGAAAAGAACTCCAGAGCGGGAATGTCTTCCAGCCTGTTTTTGCTCTGGGACAGAATCATTCCCATAGTCCCAAAGGTCTTCTCGTTTTCTATCTCGCTGGGCTTTTCGATAAACCCAAGCCACTCCTGGAGCATGCTGTACTTCGTCTCTGAAGGGAAAGAAGTAACCCGCAGAACAGACGAGAACACCTCTGCTACGTTCTCAGACACTGCATCGGTATAGACAATGCTTTTGTGCTGCGCATGCTGCCTGATCATGATTTCGGCAAATAAATGCGTGTTTTTGCCATATGCACTCTGCAGGTACTGCTTGATCTTCTCCTGCACGCTCGGCACGTCTACGCTTGCTTCGCCCTCACAAGCCTGCTCTCGTGTTTTTTTAGGCCTGTCTGCTACAGATAGCGTGCCGAGCTTTTCCAGAGCAGCTTCTTCGCTCTCCCCAGCAGACTCGGGCACAAAGACGCGCTTCTGTGCATAGAAAGCCGTGTACACAGAAAACAACTGGCTAATGACATGGGAGACAGCTTCTTCCATCGTGCTTGCTTGGATCGGGCACCCGCATGTGCAGAGGGCGTTGCCAAAGAGACTTGCTGAAATCTGCTGTGTTTCACTGTGCCGCACTCCAAGGATGTGCTGTGCCATGTGCTCTATTCTAGAGAGCTCGCTTATCTCTTTGTCGCACAGAAGCCGGCACGCAGCTGAAAAGATCTGCAGGAGCACGGGCGTTTTCTTGTGGAGAATCAGAAACTGCAGAACGCTTTCTCTTGCCTCTCTGTTCTGCAGGTACAGCTGCTTCACTGCTCCAAAGTACTGCTCGTTGGAAAGATGCTCCAGTATCTCTAGCTTCATGTGCAGCTCGGCACCTGCAGTGTCAGAGGACAGGAATAACGGAAGCAGCTCTGGATTGACCTGCACGCGTGCCCGGGCTGGCGCTACGTCTTTGCGCAGGAGAAGAAGCACCCCCGCCACGGCAAGGCTTTCTATTCTTTTTCTGTGCGTGCTAACGGCAGATATCCGGTACGACGCATCCTTGACGCAGATGTGCAGCATAAGAAGAGAGAACAGGGAGAGAAAAGGAGAGACGTCTTTTGTGCCTGTAACGTACTCAATCACATCACTGCTCCCCATCAGCTCCTCCATCAGCACTAAACTGTCTTCTCTCTTCAGAAACTGCACAAAGCCCTGGGAGTTCTGCACCAGGCACTGGAGAAGCTGCACGCCCTCCAGGACCCTGTTGTGGTCCAGGTCTACCACTTGGATGCCGTGCCCCTCAGATACACGCACGCACGTGTCCGTGCAGTTGAGGCGCCGCAGCACTTCTTTGAAGAGCTCTTGAAAGTGCACAAGCCGCGACGCGAAAGAACATGCTCGAGCAGACACGGCGTGGGCGCCGTACGTGTGCAGAGAAAGAAGAAAGCACACAAACTCCATCTTCGAGGACATGTCCTCCTCGGCTGGAATGTTCTCCAGAAGAAAGAAGGCTTTGAACAGCTCGGGAGACTCTTCAAGATACTCCCTGAACTGCTCTCTTCTGTACACTATCTGGTGCATCAGAGTGCTTTGCAGCTTTCTTTCCAGCACGCTGTTGTACCTCCAGAACAGGTACGGCTCTTCTATGCCTCTGCAGATCTTCTCCGTGTCTATCTTCCCAAGAAACTCTTTGTTTGTGCGCCCCATGGCCTCAAGCGAAGATATGATGACGCAGTGCAGAGTGCTGCCCAGGCCGGGCGTGCTCCATGCTCTGTCAAACACCCCGAGAAAAGACGTTTCAAGTGCCTGGCTGGGCATCCTGGGGCTGTCCTCGCTCTCCTTGGCGGACATGTTTATGAAGGCATGCACGGTCTTGACGCCCTCTTCTACCGTGCACGTGCCCAGTCTTTCTATCACGGACTTGCACATGTCTGCATGCTTCTCTTCTGTGGGGCACACTACTGAAAGCCATTTGAGAGGAAGCTGCCCCTGTGCAAAGTATGCCGTGATGATCTCTGGCAGCTCTTCTGTCTGCGCGTGCTTGTCCACCAGCCCGTACTGGATTTCTTTGTCTATCACTGATGTTTCTGACACTGGCAGTTTTTTCAAGGTGGACCACACAAGCCTCCTGTTCAAGATGGCAAAAAATGCAAGGGCGCTTGTCTCGGTTGTCTTGTCGACGTTCTGCAGAATCCACTGGATGCACGGCCCAAAGACTGCCTGCACTTCCTGCATGCCTTGGTGCATGGCCGTTAGGATCTTGAAGTACATGCTGGGCGATGCTTTGTACATCTGGCAAAGAATAGAGAAGAGCCTCTCCACGCCTTTCTCTGCAGACAGGACAAGACCCACCCACTGCTGCACTCTCTTGAACAGAGAAATCTCTTTCAGGTGCAGAAACTGCAGCACAGACAGCGTGATGCTGTCCTCGTACTCTCCAAAGTCCATGCCTTCTGTTTTGTACTGCATAAGCATGTCAAACGCCTTCCTGAGCGTGACAATCTCTTTGGACCTGAACGCAGACACAAACCCCCGGCTGATGCTTGCGCGCAGGGAAGGCGTGCTCTTCTCCGGGATAACTGTTCTTCCCAGGTACACAATCCCCCCCGGAACAAACTCTGTGCCCTGCACCATCACTTCCCACACCGTCTGCACTACAAGACTTCTTCCCACCGTCTCTTCAAGGAGCCGGAACAGCTCAATGGACAGCCCGTACGCATCGCTGTTCTCTTCCTCCAGGCCCATCACCACGCTAGAGACTATCTGCCTGCACACGTTCTTTGACGCCTCCCTAAGGTGCATAATCACCAGCTTGATCACTTCAAAGTAGTTTGGAACAACGGCTAGATTCGCGTGCGAGTAGAACGAAAAGAGCCCCAGGCACAGAATCTGCACGTTTTTCTCAAGAGACTCTTTTTTGATGCGCGAGATCACAATCTTGTACACACTCAGTGCCTTTGTGTGCACGCCTGCAGGCAGTGCTGGGTTAAGGCACTGGCTAAGCCTCCTGTACAAAAGACACGGCTTGGGGATATCGCTGAACTTGTGCATTTTCAAAATACTTTCTAGGCCTGTCAGGTACGCCACAAAGTCCGACCATTCCGTGGCTGTTCTGAAAAGCTCAAGCTGCTTCTCCAAAGCAGCTGCAAATTTCTTCTCACTCATAATAATAAAGATCTCCAAATACAAATTAAATTTAATACCATAACAGGCTGGAAACGGCACGCCTCTTAATTCATGCATTCTGGCACAGACATCAACCCAAAACAGTTACAAGCAAAAGAGAAATGTGACAGGCAGTCTGTGTTTTTATTGTGTGCAGGGATGCGCACTCCGCCGTGCTCGTCTTAGTCTGACCGCAGAGGGAACTCTTCTCGGATAATTTCATTGTTCTGCCGGATTACGTACACTTCCAAATGGTCTCCCGTTTTAACATCTTTCTCTGCGGCACTGTTGAACACGTCCTTTACCAGCTTGACAAGCTCTTCTTCTGCGGGGGCGTACGCCTTCCCCTCTTCGCAGTGCCAGTTCTTCCGGGAGATCCACGAGTCTAGGAAAGGCTGCAGCATCTTTGTGCCCGTCCCGTGGCACTCGCAGGGATTCTCCTGGTACGAACCAACCGGATCGTACGAAAAAAGCTTTGGCTCGCCTGTGTTGGAGAAGCCCGTCAGCGTGCAGTACGCATACTTGGGGAAGAATCTGTGCGAGTACAGAATAATGTGCAGGATGGCTGCTGCTTGGGACACGTCCATGGGCTTGTTGAACTTGAACTGGTAGTCTTCTACTGCAAAGATAAGCTTGCTCAGCACAGACCTGGCGTCTGCATAGAAGCCCGTTGTGGTGAGAATAAGCCTTTTGTCGATTACAAATATCTTTGTGGCTTTTCGTGTGTTTATGTGGTACTCCCCAGAGTTTCTTGTGTCTGCTGCAACCACAATGTAGTTTGTCCCTTTGATGGCCAGAGAGGTTCCTGAATTGTCATCGTACAGCTCTACTCCGCTTGAGTGCTGCTCTATAAACCTTTCATGTGCAAGCATTCGTCTAAACAAAAATAAAACCAATATATCGTGCACCCCACACTCCACACCTCACACCCCACACTGTATGGTAGGTGGTGCTAATGTCTAGTACTAGTGCTAGTGTTGGTGTTGGTGTTAGTACTAGTGCTAATGTCTAGTGCCAGTATTGGTACAGTGTGCAGTGTGCAGTGTGCAGTGTGCAGTGTTAGTACTATTGCTAATGTCTAGTACTAGTGTTGGTGTTAGTACTAGTGCTAATGTCTAGTACTAGTGTTGGTGCAGTGTTAGTACTAGTGTTGATTCGGTTAGTATGTGCATTAGTTTATTATTAGACTACTGAGAAAGACTTCTTTCTTGAGAGAGAGTGCGGTTCCCGTGAACATATAGTACACTGCTGCCTTGTTTGTAGCATCTGGTGGAGTAGACGCTTTCAGAAGTATGTTCTCAGCTACAAGCATGTCCAGCCACCGCATGGTTTCTTCTTTGGTGGCTCTGCACCGGCTGCTCATCATTTTAATTACTGTAGAGTACGTGAACTTCTTTCGTGTCTGCAGGTTTTTCAGCATGCGCCCCAGCAGAAGAAAAGACCGTTTGGTGTTTTCAAAGAGTACGGGGGTTCCTTCTATTTTTGTTGCTTTGATCTGAAAAATCACGCTTTTGATATCAATCATGTCTAGATTGTTCCTTGTTTTCTTATATGCCCTTTCTGTCCAATAGCTGTCTTCCTGTAACAATAATAATTGGTGTCTTTCTCTATCTGCAGTGCGGCGTGTACGGAAATGCACAAAGAATGTATGGTTTAGACAAATATGCGCTTAGGACAAACCCAACCATTGTTTCTTGTTTTCTGAACAGAGAAGAGCCTGGGTGGAGATACAGAGTCTGTTTGGAGTACAGATGCATGTACGATTGGTTGTCCAGAGCCCGTCCTATTTGTGTCAGAAAAGACACAGAGCCTGAGAAATGCAGCTTGTCTGCCGTGCTGGGCACCAAAGAGAAAGAAACAACCCGGGAGCCCGTGCTTGCCTTGGACGGGAAGAGCATGTCTGCGCCTTCTCCAGAGCCTGCTCCTGCCTCTTTGCACCCGGCTTTGGCTTGGCCTGCCGGTCTGCTTTCTTTCAGAAGATCTATCTCTTCCCCTTCTTTGGCGTATTCCTGAGGGTGTGTGCTTGCAAGAGAGAGAAGCTGGTGATACACTCTTTCTGCTGTGCGCATCTCTTGAAAAGACATGCCTAGAGACTGGCAGAGGTCTTTTTTAAGAGCAGGAGAGGCTCTTAGATAGTTGAAAAAAAGCGCAGCACACACCGTTAGATCTGACTCTTTCTGTGGCTGTGCATGCACGCTGGAGACTCTTACGTCCTTCCTAGTGAACAGAAAGTTTGTGTCTGCTGAAAGCACGGCGCACACACTTGCCCCCGTGCAGGGAATGCCCAGACTCTGCGACACCACAAAGAACTTCCCAACAGCCGGGGAGAGGGGAAGCTGGGAGACTTTCCTCCCCAGCTCAGTAAGAGCAGAGCGCTTATCTATCAGACCTAAAATAAACAGATCTCTCAGAGCATGGTGTATGGCCCCTTTTCCTGGAGACTCTAGATAGTCAAACACCTGCGGGTCTTCTCCAAGGGAGAGCAGAGAGAGACACACAGAGCCTATGTCCGTGCGCATGATCTCTGGAAGTGTGTTTTTCTCCATTTCCTGGAAAGCCGTTAGAGTGTACAGCCTATAGCACATGCCCGGGCCCGTACGCCCTGCTCTCCCGGCCCTTTGCTTTGCCGAGGCTTGCGATATGCGAACAATGCCCAAGGTGTCTACTCCGTTGCGCCGGGCTGTGATTTTCTGCACCCCCGTGTCTATCACCCACTTCACATCTGGAATCGTCAAGCTTGTTTCTGCAATGTTCGTGGAAAGAATCACGCGTATGCGCTTCTCCCTGGGTAAAAACACCTTTCTTTGCTCGGCATCCCCCATTGAAGAGTGCAGCTGGAGCGTCTCTATTCCTGGCAGGTACTTCAGCAGCTTCTGCAGGTCCTCTATGTCTTCCAGCCCTGAGAGGAAGACTAGAATGCTTCCCGATGCAAAGCTTCTGTTTTTGTGCGTGCCTGTAAAGATGTCTTCTATCACATCTGCAGAGTCTGTCACTGCTGCTTCTGCTCCTCCACTCCCGTCCGTCTCTGGAGTGCTTGTTCTTCCGCCTGCTCCTGCTCCTCCACTTCCGTTTGCGTTTGCGTTTGCATCTGCGTCCGCGTCCGCTCTGCTATCCTTTATAATCTTCTTCACAGTGTTATATGCCATTTGTATGTAGTCTGTAGATCTTACTGGAAGATACTTGATGTCGACTGAGTGGGCGTTGGCTTCTATCTCTACAAGAGAAACGGGTATGCCGTCCTTCTCAAAGTACGCCCGGAGCGCATCCACATTGGCCGTGGCACTCATCAGCACAACTCTGCAACTGCCTACTTTCTTTTTGAGCATGCCCAGGAGTATATCTGTACGCACGGTACGCTCGTGCACTTCGTCAAGAATAACCGTGGGAATGTCCGTGTGCTTTTCCATCCACCGAAGAAGTACCCCGTCTGTGACATACTTGAGCCGGGTTTTCTTGCTTGTCGCATTCTGAAACCGCACCGTGTACCCAACGACCTCTTTTCCCACGTCTTTTGTAAGCGCCTGCACTCTTCGGCTCAGAGAAATAGCAGCTACTCTTCGCGGCTGCGTGACTACAATCGACGTGTCAGACGTCTCTCTGAGGAACACCTGCGGCACTTCTGTGGATTTTCCCGATCCTGTTTCTCCTACTACTATCAGCACGCGTCCTTTTCCAGACTGTGCAAGTATTTCCGTCTTTGTCCGTTTGCTTAACATTTTATTTTTTTTTGTTCCCCTGCAATGAAGAGATCAAAGACAAACTATGCATACACGCCCAAGGACAACACAAAGGCTGTAAAAGCTGCCATGCAGAATGCTAAAATCAGCTACAAGAACACCCACCAAACAGTTACTATTTTGAAAGGGATGTGGCTGACATCTGCTCTAGCATACCTAGACGATGTGCTGAACCACAAGAGATGCGTTCCCATGCGGAAGTTCAACGGCGGTATAGCTAGAACCTCCCAGGCCAAAGAGTTTGGAGTTCTGCAGGGAAGATGGCCCGAGAAGAGTGTAACAACTGTAAAGGCCATGCTTAAAAAAATGCAAAACGATGCAAAGGAGAAGAAGCTTTCTCTGGAAAACTTGAAGATCACCCATACAATGGTCAACAAAGCTCCTATCATCCACAACAGAACATACAGAGCCCACGGAAGAGTCACTGCATGGAACAAGTCTCCTTGCCACATAGCCATTGTAGCAGAAGAGGTGAACCACGCAATCCCTGCTGAGAAGCCTGTGCGCTCTATTGCTGCTGAAAGAGAAGCCCGTAGACTCAAAGTTCTGGATAACAGAGGATATCTTAGAGGCCCACACAGATTTTCTCAGAAATAAATCCTGTATTGGTGTTCAGTTCTTGTTAAGATGCGTGCTGATAGTAGTGCTAGTAGTTGTACCGTAGCAGTATCAATACTACCAGACCCGCTAATTATGCCTGTAAAGGGATAGTGTCCGTTGTGATAAGAGTTTGGATTGGAGGCTCTACCGGATATAGGCTAGAGACGTGGAGATATATTGTGCAGGGTATAAGTATAAATAGGGAAAGCATTTTAATAAAGATGATATTCGTACATATACTAAAGAGTAATGCTACTAGAAGGAGTCTGTGGAATCACAAGCAAAGGTAGGGTATACGCAAAGAAGATTTAAAAGTATTTAAGTATAGTTTATAGCAGTTTTCAAGGAAAGAAAACACGTCTTGGCGCCTCGCAGCACACTAATCTTTCTTGCCTATACGAACTATACACCCGAAATTCTCCATGGCACTGCCTTTGCTACTTAGATCTTCTGCACTAAGGTTGCCTTTTCTGCAATGAATATTAGAGTTTCTCCAAACACTTAAAACTTTTAGCGTGCTCATCAGAGGAGAAGGCTGCAGAAGAGAGGCAAGGAACCCCGATCTGTAATATCCTCTCAGGCTTAGCGTGTGCATGCCTGTGCACTTAGATAGTGCATGTGCAACCTTGTTGTCTAGTTCGTCGACTCCAACAGAAAGGCATTCAAGGGCGGGAAGCTTTTCTAGCAGGTCTTCTGCAGTCTCTATAGACAGAGTACCATTAAGAATCTCCAGAGATCGAAGAAGGCGCAGCCTAGAAAGAGCATCTATCATAGGAATGGTAACAAAACTGGCTAATATCTGTATGGATTTGAGGTTGGGAAAGAGTCCCATAAACTTCTTTATACCAGGACCCGAATAGTTATATAAGTCAGATACTTTTAGAGTGCTAATATTTGGAAATTCGGTTGGCACCGCTTCTCTATTACTTTTTTTCTTTTCCTTCTGACCAAAAGTCAACATGCTCAAATTCAACAACTCAACTTCCAAAACCACTAGCTGTGGAAGTATTTCTGTAATTATTTGTATGTGGTCAATACCAATACGAATCCCAAAAACACTCAGCTGGTCCAGTGCAGGGCAGTGTGGCAGCAGAGACTCTAGGGCCTTCTCTATATCATCATCCCCGTACAGATCATCATCTATAAAGTGGATCTTTAGCACAGTAATCCAGGGGCACTTTTTCACAATCCCTGCAGCTGCCATGTACTGTGCAAGAGTAAAGTGAAGAGCCAGAGAGTCTATGCGCACTCTGCTTCCTCTCCGCTCTTTGATGAGATCTGCTATCTGTCTTATAAGCACCTCGCTAGTAATTTGCGGTTCTGTAAAATCACAGGCAATTCCAACATACTCTATCTTTACATGGTACAGAAGCCATCTGAGAACACACAGCACGTCTACTGTACTTCTTCCCTCTAGAAAGTTTAAGCTGCACTGTATCTCCATTCGCTCAGCGTCTCGGTATCTACTAATAACATTCCACATGCTTTTATATGAACATTCAGACAAGGGTTTTTTATGTAGTTTTCTATCCCTCAGAACAACAGTTTTCTTGCCCTCTAGCCGGTTTGAGTCTGCTATCTCTAGAGACAGCGTGTCTACAAAAAACATCAGCATTCTCCAGAACATATTGTGTCCTAGCCAATGTTCTGAAGCCGTGCACTGTTCCACAATCTCTCTAGAGCACACACTTGTCAGGCCTCTCTGAGCCAGATCTTTGGAAAACTCTGGCATGCCTGTTGGCGTGCGACACATA
>JALPNA010000067.1:0-42071 GCA_024244115.1 Nematocida sp. AWRm77
GATACTGGTGATGTTACTGTTAATATTACTGATAGTACCACAGCTAGTATTGATGGTATTTTTGGTAGTATTGATGGTAGTATTGATGATAGTGTTACTAGTAGTGTTACTGTTAATGTTCGGTTAGTATTACTGGTAGTGTTGCTAGTATTGATGATGGTGGCACTTAGGAAGAGAGATGCCGTTGGATGAGTGCGCTCCAGAAGGCAGTGTCAAGGTCTTCAATGGGATCCATGGAAGCTTTGGCACTGGCATGCGGAAGAATGATGTTTTGCAAGGTGCTGTATCTCTCCAAGACGCTGTGCACAAGCTTCTCACACACGGGAGGAACAGTTCCTTTCCTGGGCGGATGCCGGTGCTCAGGTTTCTTTTCACAAACAAGATAGTGCACAAGCCTGTAGTGTTCGTTTCTATTATAATACACAAACCGGAAGAGACAGGGAGAAGAAAGCGTTTTATCAATCACAACGTTGAACTTCTCTTCGTTGAAGACATCAGAAGCCTCTGCATAGACTTGCCCGTCGGGAAGAGAAGAGTCCAGCCCATCAACAAGAAAAAGATCCCCAGACACGGGAGAGAGCCCGTCTTTGATTTCAAAATGGAGAGTCCCCAGACACGCTCTTATTTTCTGGAATATCTCAAGGATGGCTGCACTGCTCAAAGGAGTCTTGCTGCGCATGAGCCTTAGAGCTCTCATAAAAATAAAGAAATCTGCGCATATGTGCTTGTGCACGCACACGGAGGAGAGAGCGCCCCCGTCCTTTTTCTAGCGGGTTCATAGCTCAGCGGTAGAGCATTCGACTGCAGATCGGATTGTCCCGGGTTCAAGTCCCGGTGGGCCCTTTTTATTTTTTATGGAGGCGTTATGGAAGAGCACTGCAGAGTGCTTTGACTCGATAGCAGGAACCACGAAGAGAAAAGAGATCACAAAGAGACTTGCAGAGTACTTTGTGTCCCTCCGCGGCAGAGAAGAAGACCTTCTTTGTGGCGTGTACCTTTCCATTGCTCGGGTGTCTGAAGAAGCCAACGGAGAAGAAATGAACACGGGAGAGAGCATTCTTCTGAAGGCGCTGAGTCTTTTCTCGCACAGGCCGCTTGAAGACGTGAAAAGAAGCATGAAAGAGACGGGAGACCTGTCCACGGCAGTGCAGCACAGAGCCCGGGCCAGGCTTTCTTTTGTAAAGCCAAAGCCCCTGCGTTTGGGGGAGGTCTTTAGCGTGCTGAAAGAGATTCCCTACACAACGGGAAAGCAGTCCTCCCAAAAAAAGATAGACAAAATCCTACATCTTCTATCAAGATGCGAGTCAGATGCAGAAATCAAGTACATTGTACGTGTTCTAGACGGAAGGCTGAAGATAGGTCTTTCAACACAGACAGTTCTCTGCTCACTCGCTCTTGCATTTGTCCCAAGGGGGAAAGAAGAGAAAGAAGGGAAAGAAGGGAAAGAGACGGGCGAGGGGGAAGAGAACAAGAACACAGAGAAGGGGGATGTGAAGGATGTGAAGAAGGGGGGAGGAAGTGCAGGAAGTGCAGGATGTGAAGAGGGCAGTGCAGAAGAGGTAGAGTGGAGCGAAGAAGAGCTGCATGCAATGGAGCAAGTGAAAGAAGCATACGGAGAGCTTCCTTCTTTCTCCAAGCTTATAGAAACCCTCCAAAAAGAAGGTCTGAAAGGCCTTTCTTCGTCCATGGTGACTCCAGGGCATCCTCTGCGGCTGATGCTGGCCATGCCTGAGAAAGGGCCCGCTTCTGTTCTGGAGCGGTTCAAAGACACGCCTTTCCTTGCAGAGTGGAAGTACGATGGAGAGAGAGTGCAGGTGCACAGAGCAGACGGAAAGGTTTCTCTGTTCAGCAGGGGACTAGAAAGCACCACGGAAAGGTTTGCCCAGATTGTAGGCGCTGTGGAGAGGGCGTGTGCATTTGCAGGAGACTTTATTCTAGACGGAGAGATTGTGGCGTACGACAGACATGCCAGAAAGATTCTTCCTTTCCAGGTACTGTCTAACAGAAAAAGGAAACACACAGAGACAAACACAGACAAAAAAGAAAGCGACATTGCCCTGTTCGTCTTTGACCTGCTCTACCTCAACACGTCCCTGACCAAGCTCTCCCTCCCCGAAAGAAAGAAGGCTCTGAAAGAAGCTGTCCAGGAGCAGCCGGGAGAAGTGTTCCTGGCCCTGGGGGAGGAGTACTCTGCCCCAGACACGGACAGACTCATGGCGCAGTTCGCCCGGGCCCTCTCCGACGGATGCGAAGGACTGATGATCAAAAGCACGGCAGACTCTTCCACGTACGAGCCGTCTAAAAGAAGCACGAAATGGATCAAGCTGAAGTCGGACTACATTGAAGGCATGCACGATACGTTTGACCTGATTGTGATAGGAGCGTACACGGGCAAGGGAAAAAGAGCAGGCGTGTCTGGAGGGTTCCTTCTTGGGTGCCTGAACGAGTACCAGGAGATAGAAAGCGTTACAAAGCTAGGCACGGGGTTCACAGAAGAAGTCCTTGCCTCTCTTACAAGCACAATGAAGCAGTACGTCACAGAAGTGCCTGCAGTGCAAACGGCTCCAGCAGATACTCCAGACGTGTGGTACAGGCCCCATGCCGTGTGGGAGATAGCATCGGCAGGGATTTCCCTTTCTACGAAGTACACGGCGGGACTGAAGTCTTCTGCCCTCCCCGAAGAGAAAGGGCTCTCTCTAAGATTCCCAAGATTCCTCCGGGCAAGGGAAGACAAAACTCCAGACACGGCCACGACCAGTGCCCAGATGGTTTCTTTCTTCTTCCAGTCACAAGAAAGATAGCACACACCCAACACACACCCAACACTCCACCCACCTAAGCATCAACTGAATACTACCCCACACTCCACCTAACACCCCACCCACCTAAGTACTACCCAACACTCCACCCAATCTTAACTCCTACCCTTCCCCCCCACCTAAGTACTACCCAACACCCCACCCAATCTTAACTCCTACCCTTCCCCCTTCCCCATCTGCCCTGGATTTATAAATTACTGGATTGGTATAAATAAAACACTCTGGATTTTGTTTTTAAATAAATATGCACTACAGCACGCATTCACTAGGAGGACACACTGCAGAGAATGAAGAAATGATTGGGCAGGTAAAAGCGATAGAGTACGTGTACACGCGGAGTACATTCACATCTGCTCCCGGGAAGAAAGCAGATCTCAAGAAGACGGAGATACCTTTTATCATCACAGCAGCCATCCTTCCCGCAGAGGAAGAGGAGGTTGCCCAGGTCTCTTCTGCTCCTCGGTGCACACAGTGCAAGGCGTACCTCAATCCGTACTGTGAAGTTGTTCCTCCCGGGTACAAGTGGAGATGCGCCCTCTGCAAAGCTCTGAATGACGTGGCCACGCCTCTGCACTCTTACGGAGCGTACCTGAGAGTGTTCAGCCCAAACGAGAATGCAGACAACAACAGAAAAGTGTGCACGAACCCCGTGCTGACACAGGACGTGATTGAGTTCCCCTCCAACATGGACAGCAACACGCCCCATCCCTTTGTGTACCTCTTTGCTGTGGAGTGCACCGAGGATGCAATAGAGAAGGGAAGCTTTGCATGCATTCTCAGCAACCTCCACAGAGCAGTTGCTTCCATCCACGATCCGTACGACAGATCAGAGATGGCGATTCTTCTCTTCGGGTCTTCCGTCCAGGTCGTTCGGCTCAGGTCGTACATAGAAGCGTGCGGGACAGAGCCGGAACAGACGGAGGACGTGCCCCTCTACATAGACACGGTGAACGAAGTGAACTCTTCCCTCCCGATGCTTATGGACAGCGAGTACGTGGTGCGCATCAAAACCCTGCGACACGTCCTTGAGCCGTGCCTGAAGAAAGTAATGCAGAGCGTGCTTTCTTCACAGAGGGAAGCACAGAGCAACTTTGGGCTTGCCCTGCGGGTGGCGAAGCACCTTCTCTACGCAGAAGGCCAGATGTACGCCTTCGTCTCTACAATGCCTTCTTTAGGCGCAGGGGCGCTCAACACGGGCCCCGACACCAGCACGGGGCAGCGCTTCTACGAAAGCATGGGCGAAGAACTCCTTGCTAAAAGCATATGCGTGAACGTCTTCGTCATGGCCAGTAAAATAGTGGAGATGACGCAGATGCTGCCCATTGTAGAGAAGACGGGCGGGGATGTCAGGTACTACCCCGCATTCATGGACTCGTACGCCCCCGACCAAGCCATGGTCGTGAAGGACCTTATGCAGCACCTCTCCAGTGAGACGGGGGGGAATGCGTACTGCCGCGTGCGGGTAAGTGACGGCGCATCCATCACCAAGTACTGGGGAGCATCCGTGCGCCCCGACGGAGTGATCAAACTCTCTGCCCTGCGGAGGGGGAAGGCGTTCTCCTTTGAAGTGGAGTACGACGAAGACCTTGTGATGGAAGGACTGAGCGTGCAGATTGCAGCCATCTTCAACACGGCCGGGGGCAAAAGAACCGTTCGGGTGATCAACTTCACAGTGGGGCTTGGGCCTACGTCCGTGGACCCTCTGGGGGTGCTCCATGCAATTGCTCTGAAAGCAGTTGATAGAGAGCTGGCTGAGAAGGGAGCAGGGCTTGCCCTTGCGGTGAAGATGGCCACGAGTGCCGTTGCTTTTACGGGCGTGCAGGGAACCATGGGCGTATTCCCCAGGCTGGTGTATGCCCTGCTGAAGAACAAAGTGTTCAAGTCCGTCTCTTCAGACCTCCGGGGAGTGATCATCCATGGTATAAGAAACCAGGCAATGAAGATTGTAGATGCTTTGATCTACCCGACTCTGGTGAGGATAGACGGGGGCGTAGACGCGGAGACAGAAGAGATTGTTCTTCCCTCTCCGTTGAAGCTTTCTTCTTCTGTGATCAGCACGGACGGGACGTACCTTCTAGACTCGGGGATTATTGCGTACGTATTCACGGGGGACTCTTCCAAGTACCGCGTGCTGGACGGCGTGGAAGGGCGTGCAACTATTCCGCTGACGAAAGAGTACGGTCCAATACACAACGTTCTGAAGTACATGATGGGGGGAAGGGGGGTAGATCCCGTTGTGTACTCGGTGCACCAGTCAGGGCACTCTTTCCTCTTGGAAGGGTTCCAGGGCATGCTGGTTGAAGACGGAGGGTCTTCTCTTTCTTCTTCCTACCAGGAGTTCGTGCACAGGTTCCTGTCAAAAGGGTATGCAAGCAAGTAGGCCGTGCAGGGGAGATATTGTCCTGCCCAGCACCACTCTGTCCCGTCTTCTTTCCTCTAATCTCTAATAAATATATCAATACTGGACACTGGACACTGGGCACTGGGCACTGGACTTGCCGAATGCTGAATTAAATGCTGAATGCCAAATGCTTCTTTGTGGGGAAGCCCGTGTGGGATGATGGGGTAGGGTTGGTGCTTGTGATGGGGTAGGGTTGGTGTTTATTTGATATGTGTGATTGTGTGTGATTGCGTGTGGTTACTCTCTGCCCGTGGTGATGAAATAGTCAAACTCCGTTTCTAGCACAAACTTGACTTCCTGCTCTGTAAGTGTGCTTTGCTCTTTGTGCTTGGCAATAAGAGCTGCTCTTGTAATGACGTCATTGATAAACTTTTCTGTGAACAAAGAAAGAAGTAGCTGTGTTTCTTTGTCTAGCTTCTCTTCTTTGTCTATCAGTGCAAGAAGAGACTGCAGCTTTTTGCTTGGCACCAGAGGAGACTTCTCTTCCATAAAAAATTTGTAAGCCTTCTATTTCTATCCTCTTCTAACACTCCAACAGTAGCAATACTCCAACAGTAGTACACACTGAGTACCAGTAATAGTACACACTGAATATCAACACCCTACACTCCCCTACACGGCCTTTCCTACACCCCCCACTGATCAAGATAGCAGGGTGTCAAACGGAAGAAGATCGGGCCTGGTGGGGCGGGGAGAAGTTTGGAAGTACCTGTGGGAGAGAATACCTTCTATCGATATTCTTTTGGCAGGGTTGTACACAAGCATTTGCTTTAGAAGATCCAATCCATCTTCTCCAACTGCACTGAACAGAGAAGAGAAGTCTGGAGGCGGTATGGCAGCAGCAGGCTCTTTGTACCAGGGAAGATGCATGAGCTCCGGCCAGTCTTCTGTGCTGGGCGTGCCCAGGGCTTTGTAGATAAGCTCCAGCTGGTGTATGTCATCTGTGCCTGGAAGGTACGGAGTCCGCAAGAACAGCTCTGCAAAAAGACACCCAAGAGCCCAGATGTCCACCCCAAACGAATAGTTTGTCCCGCCTAGAAGAAGCTCCGGAGCTTTGTACCAACGAGTCACAACAGGGTTTGTCATCTGCCTGACGGGGAACCCAAAGTCCGTGGATATTCCAAAGTCGGCAAGCTTTGCCTGCCCGTCTTTCCCAATAAGGATGTTGTTGGGCTTGATGTCCCTGTGCAGAATAAACCGAGCATGGCACTCTCTCAGTCCCTGGCAGACCATAAGCATCCAGGACTTCACATCCTGCGGCATAAACACCAGGTTTTTGCTTCTGATAATCACCTCAAGGTTGCTTTCCATGTACGGAAGCACAATGTGGATGGCATTGTCCTGCACAAACACATCAAGTATTTCAATCACATGCTCGGCTGAGATTCTTTTCAGATGCTTGATCTCTCGGACTGCAGAAAGATCCACCCCAGAGACACCCTTCGCCCGCTTGATCTTTTTAACTGCTATTTTTCTCCCGGGAATTGCATTCAGAGGAGGCGTGTTTGTTATAATTTCTTCTTTTGCATCGCTCCCGTCCACAAAGTATTCTTTTCCGCTGTATATCACAGCATACGTCCCCTCTCCTATTTTGTCTTCTTTTGTGTACCTCCTGAGCTTCTCCATTTGTTTTCTTTCTCTTGGCAAATTTGTCAATCTACACTGCTTATAACATTTTCCTCTTCTATGTCTAGCCGAGCACACGCTTCCCCCGTGCTGAAGAAGACCCGTGCAAGACAGTACACGGCACCTTGAAGAGCCTACTCTGCAAAGCCGGAAGAGGAAAGGGGAGCAGAGACAAAGAATGGAGAGCAGAGCATAAAAGGAAAAAGGAAGGAGAAAGGGAAGGCTGAAGTGTAATTGTGCACGTGCAAAGCAAATTTTTATGAAAGTCGTCTGTAACTACAGGAAGAGAGAGAGCATTATTCCCCACGTAGTGTCCAAACACTTCGCAGGCGTGGAAGTTGAAGAAAGCGCGGAAGAGAGCAAAGGCTTCTTCAACTACGACTCTTTGCTTGGGTTTCTCCAGGGCATTCCAGAGTGGAACTGCCTGGAAAGAATGCCTTTCTTGAAGAGCTGGGGCGTGAAACTGAAATACCCCGAGCTTATGGGGGCTCTGTCCCGCATGGAAGAGAGCAATCTGGCCGAGCTCAAAGAGAAAGAAAGAGCCCTTCTGTTTTCTTTGCTGTATGCAGAGACCGTGTTCGTGAATCTGTACAAAAACGGAAAGCTGAGTGCCTACCCGAAAGTCGTGCAGTTCTACAACGAAGCGTCGGTGCAGGAAGAAGAAAGCCTCAGGGAGTGTGAAAGGCTCAAAAAGATAGGGGACAAGAGTGCAAGCCAGACTTCTTTTGACATTGGACTGGCTCCAGGGTACAAAGTAGTTACGCGCTTTCCTCCCGAGCCCAGCGGGTATCTCCATATCGGGCACGCGAAAGCAGCCCTTCTCAACCAGTACTTTGCAGAGAAGTACCACGGACAGCTGATTGTGCGGATGGACGACACAAACCCTACAAACGAAAAGGAAGAGTTCGAGCAGTCCATCCTTGCAGACCTCGCGCTTCTTGGCATCACGGAGTACAGGACTACAAGAACAAGCGACTACTTTGAAGAGCTCTTCAGCCTCGCCAAGACGCTCATAGAGAAGGGGCAGGCATACTGCGACGACACGCCCGTAGAAGAAATGCGGAACAACAGGGACAAAGGCATTCCTTCTCCCAGAAGAGACACTGCGCCAGAAGAGAACCTTGCCATCTTTGGAAAGATGGCGGAGGGCCCTACCTGCGACCAGTACTGCGTTCGAGCTAAAATAAGCATAGACGACCCCAACAAGGCAATGCGCGACCCCGTTATATACAGGGTGAACACTGCCCCGCACCACTACACGGGGACGAAGTACCGGGTGTACCCCACGTACGACTTTGCCTGCCCGGTGGTGGATAGCGTGGAGGGGATCACGCTTACACTGCGCACAAACGAGTACAGGGACAGGAATCCGCAGTACATGTGGTTCATCTCTGCGCTTGGGCTGGAGAACAGGCCAACGATCTGGGACTTCTCAAGAATGAACTTCCAGAGAACAGTGCTGAGCAAGAGAAAGCTCAGATGGTTTGTGGAGCACAAGAAAGTAGCAGGGTGGGACGACCCGCGCATGCCCACAATCCGCGGGGTGCTCCGCAAAGGGCTCTGCAAAGAAGCACTGCGGGCGTACATTATCTCGCAGGGTCCTTCTCGGCACACCGTGCTCCTGTCCTGGGACAAGATATGGGCTCTTAACGCCCACATGATAGACGCCCGGGCAAAAAGAGTGCACGGGATAGAGAGTTCCGATCTTGTGCAGGTGCATGTGCAGGGTGCCGCCGAAAGAGTTGTGCAGATGGAGGGAAGGGAAGACAGAGTGTTTACTCCCGACGTATACGTGTCCCAGAAAGATCTAGGCACTCCTGCTATTGGGGACGAGTTTGTGCTGATGGGTGCGTTTGGGTGCAGAGTCACGGGGCTTTCTCCCATAACTGCCGAAGAAACACAGACGCCGCCAAGGCAGATAGCCAAGAAAGTCACCTGGGTCTCCTCCACCAAGAATGCAAAGATCCAGGCAATGGAGTACAGGGACCTGATCACGGTAGACAAGCCGGAAGACCAGGAGCCGCACGAGCTATTCAACCCAAACTCTGTGCACCAGTCTGAAATGGTGTGCGACGAGAGAGTGCTGGCGGTTAAGCAGAAAGAGTTCATCCAGATTGAAAAAAGAGGATTTTTCTACTGTGATAGCGTCTCCCCGCTTGTTTTCAATCTTGTGCCAGGGACAAAGCAGAATCTGCACTAGACAACTGAGCACGCAACTGCTTCCAGCAAAAAAGAAGAAGGAAGAAGAGTTGTGTGGGGCAGTAGGAAAGACGCCAGCTAATAAACAAATATTAAGAGCACTTGTACACGATGGGCACTAACTAGCCAGCATCTATCTTAGTGTGTGCAGTGCAGTATACCACATACTGTAGAAGCGGAAAGAGCAAGGAGGGAAGGGAAGGGTGGATGGAGGGTGGAGAAAGGAGGAGGGATGGAGGAAAGGAAAAGCCAAGATAAAAATGAAGTTTCATTTTAAAATTCATTTATGGACAGTGCATCAGAGAGGGACACAGAAAAACTTGCCCAGTACTTAAAGAACACCCCTCTGTCAGAAGAGCCAGAGAAGTACAATAGGCTCTTACAGAGTCTTTACCAGTACCCGGGAAAGATAGAAGTGCTGAAAAGAGTATTCTCAAACACAGACAACTGCACAATGTTCCTGGGCATGGGAAGTGTGTTTTTCTCGGGAATGAAAACAGAGCAAAAAGAAGACTGCGGCGTGTCTATTCTCGCGTTTCTGTCATTTAGCAGAAAGCTCTGCAGAGAAACTGGGTGCGACTACGATCTTCTGTGCAAGATCGTCTTTTCGTATCTTGAAAAAACCAGGTTCAGATTTCTAGAGGTGAAAAACGAAGTGTTCTCCATTCTGGAAGAGGTGCAAGAGAAAAAAGTCTCTCTTCTATCGCACGCGCTGTCTTTTCTTCTCACAGAGCAGCCTGTGGCTATTCTCTCGGAAATTCTTCTGTTTCTTCAGGAGGACGTGCTGATAGACGTGCTGAAATACGTTACAGAAGAGAGCGAGAAAAGCAAGAACATGGTGTTCCAGAAAAACGTGGGGAGTCTTCTTGTACTGGTTGGGGCATCTCTTACACAAAACCTAGCCTTTGGAGTGCTTGAAGTGTACATAAGAACGCTGTCTTCAGAAGTGCAGGGTCTCCGCAATGCGTCTATAGAAAGCATGGGCCGCATAGCTGCCAAGCTCACAGAGAAAATCAAAGAAAGCAACAAGGGAGAAAGAGAGCTTTCAGCACTCACAAGCATGGTGTGCGAGCGCCTTCTTGACGTGAGCTTCTATTGCCGAAGCCGGGCAATCCAGACTCTGACAGAAATGCTAGAGAACGAGACCATGCTGATATCTGTAAGACAAAAGGTAGTCGACCAGGTGCTGGAAAGAATACTGGACAAAACACACATTGTCAGGAAGAGAGCTATTCTGTTCTTCAAGAAGGCTTTGGAAACCCATCCTTTTGGGCTTGACGGAGGAGTGCTCAACAAAGCCGTTATCTCGAAGGCGCAGGCGATGCAAGAGAAAGAGTACTACAGAGACTGTCTTCTGTTCCACGCGTCTGTGCAGCACAGCATTGCCAATCTGAAAGAAGTTCTACACACAGGAGCCAAAGGAGAAGCAACAGAGATTATCCAGTACCTCTCCTCGTGCACCACGTACGGAATAGAAGAGGCCATGGACGTGTTCCCCTTCCTCTTCAGCCTGGCATGGAGCAGAGCAGCTGCAGACGGGAAAAACATCACGGACACGCTGGCCGAAGAGATCAAGCGCATGGGAGAAGGAGACCCCCGCAGACTCATCAAGCTGATGGTCCGCTTTGATACGGCTGCTCTCTCCTACGAAGGAATCATCCGAGAGCTTACTCTAAGAGGCGTGCTCAATATGCACGTGGTGCAGGCGCTTCTGTCTCGCATAGGCAAAAGAGACGGCACAATCCAGCACCTGCGGCTGCTTCGAAGAATTGCAGCAACGGACAAGTCTGCTACAGAAGCTGCGCTTGAGCACATTCTGTCTCTTCTAAGCGAAGAAAAAGACAGCGCCGTTCTGTCTGAGCTTGTTGGCATCCTGGGGAACCTGGACTACAGGGTTGGAAACGACTCCAAAGTGATTGTGTCTATCCAGGGCCTGCTAGAGCACTCCTGTGCAGAGAGCCTGTCTCTTTTGCAGAGCATCATAGACACGTTCTACTTGATCAGTGTAGATCCAGACACGCTTGCTGTGCACACGCTGGAAAGGCTTTCCAAAGCAGGCATGCTTGCGCCGTTAGTGTTTGCCGTGGGGCACATTGCAATCAAAGAGGCGGTGCATCTGGAGCGGCTGGAAGCTGCCTGGAACTTCCAAGGAAAGCCCAAGCTTCCAGAAGAGGCTTCTAAAAAGGCTAAAAAAGACGCAGTGCCCCATATGGAAATCAGAGAAAGAAGGCTGAGTGTGGGGTCAAGAAGAAACAGCTTAAAAATCACCACGGAAGAGCAGGAAGAAATGGCAGACCGAGTGTTCTTTGCAAAAGAGCACGAAGTAGTGTTTGGAGAAAACGCAGCTCTGAAGCCCTTTATTGAAATGCTCCAGGGGCTGATAGACACTCCCGATCCGTACCTGAAAAAGCTTTCTTTTGTGTCTCTGGGGAAGATCATGGTGATCAGCAGCGAGTTCAATGCGCGGCACATGGAGGATGTTCTGAACGCCCTTAGAGAAGGCCCAGACGATCTCAAAGTGGTGTGTCTGATGATTATAGCAGACTCTATTCTAGCCTTCAGCAGCTTGGTGGGGGACATCTCGCACCATCTCTTCTTTCCCCTTCGGGAAGAAGCAGCTTCTCAGGCCAAAACAGTTTCTCTTATGCTGATCAGGCACCTGCTCAGAACAGGCATGATAAAGATCAAAGGCAAGCACTGGATCATTGCGCAGCTTCTAGTGCAGGAGAACGCTGTGGAGGTGCAGAGACTCTTTGAAGAAATCATGGAAAGAGACACCCCTCTTAAAACAATATGTGAAGTAATCAAGTCATACGCCAAAGAAACACAGCATCTCTCCCAAGACAGAGAGAACCATGCAGAAGCAGATCTAGAAGAAAAAGACAGAGTCTTTCTGGAAGTAGTGCAGATTCTAGCCAAGATTGCAGGAGTGCATGAAGTTGCTAAAAAGCTTCAGGACTGGGCAAGTAACAAAACCGATCCAGTGCTAATACGAGTCTGCACACTTGCTTTGTCTGAGCTTTCCAAAGGAGTGCAGTCTTCTAAAAGTGACGCCCCTCATGTTTAGGGGCCGTGCTGGTATCAACACTGATACGAATCTTAGTCCTAGGACTAATATTAACTCCAACACCAACCTCAACACTAACTGACACTCTTTTCTACGATGTAAAAGAATAAAACACTACTCTACACCACCTAGCATTAGTACTACTAATATTAGTGCTAGTGCTAGTGCTAATACTACTGCTACTGCTAATACTACTGCTAGTGCTACTTCTAGTGTTAAGGATACTAACCCGAATTAGTAATATGCCTTTAATACATAAATATGCAAAATAACTTATTTTTTATGCAGTCTAGAGACATTGAAAAGGAAGTATTAGATGGGTTGAAAAATAAAGAACCGGTACAAAGTGTAGATATTCAAGCAGAGTACAACACTGTGATTGGAGCTATTAAGAAGCTGGAGTCTTTAGAACAGATACTTTGCGAGCCTGTGCAGCACGAAGACACAGTGCTTACAGAAGAAGGCAGAGAGATCATAGAAAACGGCTCTCCAGAGTTTATTCTTTACTCGCTTGTTGGAGAAGGAGTCAAACTAAGCGAGCTGGAGAGCAAGATAAAAGCCTCTCCGCTGTTCAAAGATAAAACCGAAGCAGAGATCAAAGGCGCCGCCATGAAAGGAAGAAACAACGGAATTAGTACGGGGATTCTTAAGATAGACGGCGGATGCCTGGTGCGTGCTGTTCCCTCTGCAGAGGACAGTGTACAGACTATGCTCAAGCAGGTAGGCACCTTACAGCACACGTCCGAGCACGCAGCAGCACTGAAAAAACGGAAACTAGTCCAGCAAAGAAAGGTTACACACTACCTGATACGAAAAGGACCAGAATACGGAAACGAAGAAGCTGGCATTAGAGACATCACAGCAGACATGCTGGGAAATCTTTCTCTTACGGCAAACATGAAGAAGTACAACTTCTCTATTGTGTCTAAGCCTTCTAAGTACTCAGGCGCTTTGCACCCGCTCTCTCTGGAAAGGGAAGCTGTTGCAGACATCTTCTTGCAGATGGGGTTTGAAGAAATGAATGCAGGCAAGTACGTTGAGTCTTCTTTCTGGAACTTTGACGCGCTGTTCCAGCCGCAAAGGCATCCTGCACGGAATGAGCAGGACACTTTCTTCTTGGAATACCCAGAGCATGCACAGGACCCCCCGCAGGAGTACCTGGACCGGGTAAGAACAGTGCACACCGAGGGAATGTACGGGTCTATTGGGCACCAGGCGCCTTGGAGTCTTGAAGAGTCCAGAAAAAATGTGCTGCGCACACACACCACAGCCGTAACCACCAGACTTCTCCACTCGATTGCACAAAGCAGAGAAGAGGGCAAGTTCTTTTCTATTGACCGGGTGTTTAGAAACGAGTCTTTGGATGCCACCCACCTTGCAGAGTTCCACCAAGTTGAAGGCATAGTGATTGGAAAAGGCTTCACTCTTTCGCACATGATGGGGCTGCTAGAAGTGTTCTTCAGGAAGCTGGGCATAGAGAAAATCAAGTTCAAGCCTGCATACAATCCCTACACAGAGCCAAGCATGGAGGTGTTTGCATACCACGAAGAGATGAAGAAGTGGATGGAGATAGGAAACTCTGGAATTTTCCGGCCTGAAATGCTTCTTCCAATGGGCTTCGCAGAAGACATCCGCGTGCTTGGGTGGGGCATTTCTTTGGAGCGTCCTGTTATGATCTCTCGGAACATCAACAATATACGTGATCTGGTAGGGCACAAAGTAGACGTGTCTTTTGTAAGAAACGGTTTATTCAAAGAAAGCTCCAATTGAGCCTGGTGCAGACGTGTGTAAAGAAGAGGCTGTTGCTGGCAATAGTGCGTAGACTGCTTGCTCTGTGGCAATGTGCAAAGTGTCTTCAGACAGAAAGTGTCTGAGAGGCTGAGAAGGAAAGTCTGTTCTGAACGCTGGGTATATGTATCTCTTTTCTGAAAAGATAGTGACGGTAAACCCTGAAAAGACAATAAAAGAATCAAGGGCTAAAAGCTCTATTTGATCTGGGCATATTCTTTGGAAAAGCTCTGTTTTTCTTTCTATCCTGTCTTTTTCTATCCTCAGGAGATAGGTCTGCCCGTGCTCTAGCTGGATAAGCACAGAAGAAGCCCCGCTTGGTCCATTTAGAACTCTGATAAGAGAGACCCGAAAAGAGAAATCTAGCACTTCTCCATTTGAAAACACTACTGCAAACTCCCTGCTATACACGTACCCTGTGTGCAAAATGTGCAGATGCCTGATGTTTCTGTCCTGCACCAGCTCTTTCCCGCTCGCATGCCCAATATACATGTTTTCTTTCTTGATAACTGACACTACCTGAAGGGGTGTGCCTGGCTTTCTTGCTTGCAGAGTGAGGCTCTGTGTGCCTGGAGGAGCTGCAATGGGTTTGAATCTAACCCTGCTGTTTTCTAGACATATCTGTGCCCATCTATCTGTGTACTGCACAAGTGCTGCTCCAGGGTGCTGCACAATGCTTAGAATATTATTTAGAATATTGTCAGAAATCGGTGTTTCTTCAACTGTACTGACTCTGTTCGCATACCTTACTATTCTAAACTTGTTGTGGTAGCTCAGAACCACAACGGTTATGCTTGGAGATGAGATGGCCCAGAAGCCTTTCAAGTCCTGCACTGTGCTGCAGTGAAGAGATTTGGCTAGTTTCAGCTTCTTCTCTACCACAAACACTTTTATTGTTCCGTCTGGATACAGCTGGTGTATGTGAGTCTCTGTGCAGGATACAAAAAGTGGCTGCGTAAGAAACCTGGCAAATAATCTATTCTGCACATACACATGTCCGTCTCTGTAGTGCATTTTCTTGCCGGGCGCGCTAGCTTCATCTTTGCTATTACTGCTCTGTTCTGCTTCTGCTTCTGGTGTGTTTTCCTTGCTTTTGCTGCCTGCTTGCTTGGATATCTCTACTGCTTCTAGGCCTATGTATATGCTCCACTCTCCTTTTTCTGTTTTCAGCACTATCTTTCTGTCTTTGTGCTCCAGTATGCTAACTGCTTTTCCGCTAAGTATCTCACTATATGTGCTGATCTTCTTTTGTTTTACCTGCGTGTCTTTGATTTGTATAACTGTGCTTTTGTTGAGAAAAATCGTTCTGTGTGCTCTAGAGTGGTGAGTGCGTGCTTTTTCTTCTAGTATTTTGTAAGTTGGGTGCGTCCACTCAAGTACTTGATGCTTGTGCAGATACCCTATCTCCAATCTGCTGGGTGTTTGTGCTTTGATAGAGATAATCCTGTCTGCGCCCGGATCTTTGCTTGGCAGCACAAGCTTTCTCTGATGGTTTAAGTCGTACAGAAAGTTGACTACTTCTTCTCTTTGGTACATGTGCCCGCCAAGAAAGTGGGCACTGAGCACTCCATGCACCATATCTTGCATATTTACAGATCTTAGCATGTGGAGCTGCTCATCTTCAGACAAGTAGTCCAGTATTTCTACACAGTTTTTTAGAAGCACAAAAATATGCTGGCTGATGCTAACAGATAGTATTCTGCTTTTCATTTCTACCTTCTGTATCCTTTGTTTTCCTCTGCCCACCCATAAACTTGCATTCTCATAGTGCACTTCTATCTCTGTTTCTCTGCCGTTTTGTTTATCTTCTAGACTGCCTAGCTGGACTACTTTGTACATGCAATTTTTTACTTGCTTTGGTTGCTTCTGTATACCTCTCTTGCATAGCTAGCATACTTCAAAGAGTCTTCCAGCAGCAAAGCATGTGCTTCTTGATTCAAGGGCTCTTCTTTTGGAACGTCGTAAAAGATAGAAGACAGCCCAAACACCACAGTTTGCAGCCCCTGAGTAATAGACCAGTCTTCCCGCGTTATATTCATGCACACTCTTCCCTGTGCGTCAATAGAAGGGTGGAAGACTTTACTCAGAGCAATGGCCTTGGGCGGGGCAAAAGGATAGTTGTTTGGAACATTGATAACAAACTCGTATCTCTGCCCGCCATATATCCCATCTCTAAGATACAGCGAGTAAAATACCTGAGAAGACCCGTCTTCTCTGTACTCTGCCCGGGCTCTGTCATCTGGCTGTATGTGGAGATCCTCCATTTCTTTTTTCACTCGAAGCACAGACAGAGGCTGTTTCATAGAATTAAAAATATTTTTGTGTAGTGGATATGTGTTGTAGGGTTAGATTTCAAATATAACAAGGTTAGAAAGAACCCGAGATAAAAATAGACCAAACTGTGCACATCTGCAAAAGCTTTGCACACACCTACTGTAAACAGCATAACAGAACGCAGTATTTATATATGTTTTATCTCTGGCATGCTAGGAATCTTTTCAAGTCCATAAAGCTTGGCTAGTCCTGCAAAATGCAGCTCTTTGTAGCTCAGAATGTGTTTGAGAATGTGCTCTTTGTACGATCGAATGTACGAGACAAAAGCAACTCTGTTCTCTGTATTGTCTGGACTGGGTGCGTCTAAGACTGCTGGAGAAGAAGGTAGAGGGGGCACACCAGCCTCTGCTGCAGCCTCTTTGGCCTGCTTTGAGATTTTCCACTCTTCTTGGGGCATGCCTCGCACGTGGAGAAACTTGATGTATTCTTTTTCATTCGGCATATACAGAAACACACACTTTCCCGGCTTGCCCTGTCTAGCTGTGCGGCCGCTTCGGTGTATAAACGTAATGGGGTCCTGCGGAAGATCAAAGTGGACAACACCAGATACGTTCTGGAAGTCCAAGCCTCTTGCAGTAAGGTCCGTGCTCAGAAGAACGCCTTCCGGGTCTTCCGCATACTCTATGTAGATTTGCTCTCTGTCTTTTTGAGCAAGCTTCCTGTGCAGCTTGTAGAGCTTGGGAAGCCCGTGCTCTTTGGCTGTTTGGGAAAGCCGAGTAAAAAAATAGTCCACTTGTGCACACGTTGCAAAGAACACAATGACTTTCTTCCCCAGAGAGTGTATAAGCGAGTACAGCGCATCTATTTTCTCCTCGGCAAGGACTGGGTACGAGTAGAGACGCAGCGTTTCAGGGAGCTTTGTCTTGTTCTTAACGCACACAAAAGACGGGCTGCGCATTCCAAGCCTAGTAAGTGTGTGTATATATTCTGAAATTGTTGCAGAAAAGATAGCTGTTTGTTTAGTGCGTGGAAGCAGCCTAAGAATCTCTGTCACCACTTTGCTAAACCCGCAGGACAGAAGCCTGTCTGCCTCGTCCAGCACCAGCACGTCTATGTCTCGCACAGGCATAGATGCCATTTTGCATAGATCCAGCACTTTTCCTGGAGAGCCGACAAGGATGTCTGGCCACTCCAGAGCGCCGCTTGCGCCCTTGAGCTTTTTTTCAACAATCTCATCTACCTGCACTCCTCCCGTTACGCATTCAAGTGTAAGGGGAAGATCTTCTGCAATAAGAACAGCCACCCGGTGTATTTGGAGCGCAAGCTCTCTGGTAGGCGCCATAATCAGGGCACGCGGCCCAGAAAGACCTGTGCTGCGCACTCTGCTCTTTGTGACAAGTCTGTGCAAAAGGGGCACAAGAAACGCAAGCGTTTTTCCAGATCCCGTTACAGCTTCGGCTACAACGTCTCTTTGGCGCATAAGCAAAGGCACCACCGACTCCTGCACTGGCGTCATGTCTGTGTACTTCTCTTCTTTCAGCTTTTCCAGTATGGATGGGCTTATGGACAGCGCAGAAAACAGCATGCTTGAATAAAATTTCTGCGTTTTCACAGTTAAAAAGTTTGGTTTATTCTTTCTACACACTGCTATCTTGCGCGTGTTTTCAGCTTCTTCTTCCCCAAATTCTTTACGCGTTTTAGAGTACCGGAAAAGAAATCGTTTCTCTTATTACCTGCTAGAATTAGAATGGAGATAAAAACTCGTCAGACATATTCTCCATAACAATTTCTTCCATGGACTTTCTTCCTTTGGAGACTTTGGCGCGCTTGACAGGCAAAGGAGCTATCTCATCTGGATGTATGCTAATAAGTGCAGACTTGGGCGTGCCTTGCCCTTGCACAAGATAGCTCCAGGAAAACCCTCTGTCTCCAATCACCAGCTTTGTTTTGAGATATCCTTGGCCAACCATCCATCTCACCACTCTGGTAATAATGTCTTTGGACTGTGTGCTTTGAAACTTGCATTTTTTCACCAAGATGCTTTCTGTAATCTGGGACACTCTGGAGACAAGGTCTTTTATGATGAGGGCTTCTTTCAAACAGTCTATCTGCTTGATGTCTTTCCTGTTCTTACAGTTGTCGCATCCTTGGTTGCACTCTCCTCCAAAGTCTTCTCCAAAGTACTGGAGAATAAGAGCTCTTCTGCACTCTGCTTTGTTCTCGCAGAAAGAAATTACTCTTCGCAGAAGGTCCTTCTGGCGGTTTTTCGCCTCCATGCTGGTTTCTCCTCTGTCAATCATAAACTCAAGCTTCTTCTTGTCTATGTACGAATAGAAGAGCACACACTCCGACTCAAGCTGGTCTCTTCCAGCTCTTCCTGTTTCCTGGTAGTACCCTTCCAGAGACTTTGGAAGAGAGTAGTGCACAACAAAGCGCACGTCTTTCTTGTCGATCCCCATGCCAAAGGCAATCGTTGCCACAACTATCTGGATTTGCGAAGTGTCCCACTTGTGGGCAATCTCTGTTCTTTCCTTTTTGGAGAGGCCTGCGTGGTAGTACCCCGTGCGCATTCTGTACGTCCTGTTGAGCTGCTCAGACAGCCACTCGCAGTCTTTCTTGGACAGGCAGTAGATAATCCCAGAGTCTTCGGGATAGTATGTTTGGACAAAGCTTACAATGTCTGGAAGGGGGTTTGCAACCTTAGGCCTAACGGTGTACTTGATGTTTGGCCTGTTGAAGCTTTGCGAGAACACTGTGCACTTACTAAGCTGCAACGCACTGAGAATGTCTTTCTGCACAGCAGGCGTGGCTGTTGCTGTAAGAGCAGTGATGGGGACGCTTGGATAGTCTCTCTTGAGAAGAGACATTTGTGTGTAGTCTGGACGGAAGTCGTGCCCCCACTGGGAGACACAGTGTGCTTCGTCAATGATAAACCGGGACAGCCTCTGTTTCTCCAGAAGCGTGCGAAGAATGTGGTTGAAGCTGCTGCTTATCACAAGAAGTTCAGGAGTTACGTACACAATTTTGATAAGAGGAACAGACATGTTTTTGTACTTGTTCGAGTGTATGGTTTCTCCTGTGCATGTAAGAAGCTGCATGGCCAGAGCCTTTTCTGTTTTTGTCAGCGCTGAGGTAATAGCAACAGCCGGTATTCCTCTTTTGATCAGGTTTTTTATCTGGTCTTGTATCAGCGCCAAAAGAGGACTGATTACCACAGTGATCCCCTCAGACATAATGGCAGGAAGCTGGAATGTTAGAGACTTTCCTCCCCCCGTCGGCATCAAAACGAAAAGATCCTTTCCCTCCAGAGCCTGCGTGATGATTTCCAGCTGGTTGCACCGAAAAGAAGAAAGACAAAATACTTTCTTTAGGCACACATAGGCCCTCCACTGGTTTTCTGTAAACACATTCTCACTGCACGGAAGACTGCTTGAGACCTCTTCGATAAGATTCTGCGCATTAAACACCGACTCTGTAAATCTCTTAGACAAAGAGACTGGTTTTCCTAGATCTAGATGCTCTAAATTAGTTGCCATCGTGTTGTCGCTAAGGGTGGTACTGTCGTTGAGATTGTAATTCGTATTAGAAGTCGTGCTCTCAATAGGGCCAGTATCATATCTATCACCACCGGCATATTTATCATCATCACCATTCCCATATCTATTGGCAGCACTGCTTCCACCACCATACCTATCACTCTGAACTTCTTTCTCTGATGCGGATAATACTTCTCTGTTGTACACAGGATGGGTGTACTGCCCCATGCTGGGGTTCTGCACACCTGTGTGCTCGGTTCTCTGTGGGTGAAAAGAAACACTCTCTTCTCTTTTTTCTCTGGTAAGGTCTTTTTTGGGTATGTCTGCTGATCTTTCAAACTCTTTGAAAAACGAGAGCCCGTCTGTGTCCATGGATTTCCTTTTTAGAATCCGCTGTATTATACTGCTTCTTTTGCGAAGAAGGCCCCGCACACTTTCTGGAAGCTTTTCTTCCTCTAGAAGGTCGCACACTTCTCCCGATATCCTGTCTATTTCGCTTTGCTCAAGGCAGGTCGCATATTTGCTTAGGTCGTTTCTTTTCTGGAAGCTGTTTTCTTTGCTATGATCGCAGCTTATACTGACAGAAATAGGATCTTCTGTAGTCAAGTTGTACCCAGAAATAGACCGGTTTGTGCTGTCTGGAAGAATAGTGCTGCCTAGCCCTGTGGTGGAGTGGCCCATATACACAATCTCGTTGCTGTCTTCTTCAGACACTCCATCACCTTTGTCACCATCTTCTTTTTCTTCTTTTTCTTTCTTTCCGTGTTCAACAGCATCCCTGGGATCTTCTAAGCATATGACTGGTAAGGCTTCCAGAGCACTCTTAGGTTTCGGGCAGTCTGGTTTTCCTTTTATGGACTTTATGTCCTTATTGGTCTCGTAGGAAACGGCTTCTTTAGAGCTCCCCGAGGCCGCCAAGGCGTCCAATGTATATTTAAGCATTGGATCATCCATTATGCTTCTTATTTTTAAAAATTACTGCTCTCTTTGGAATAAATCCCGCCTTTGGGGTTCTAAACATTATACATTATAGCCTAAATGGGATTGGTGTGCTTTTCGAATGGGATGATGAGTATGCTTTTTGCATGCTGTGCAGGCATGCCCCATGCATAACACATACCTCATTCTAGGTATAGGCTTGCAAGCACACGTACCTGCTTGCTGAAAGAAGAAGCCTCGCCGTTGGTGCAATAGAACTCTCTTTATTCTTTGGGCCTTGCTAACTGGCAGATGAAGATAGCTATTTTTTAGCCTGGACTTTTTTCAGCCGGAAAAACTCTTCTCTGTCCTGCTCATCAAGCTCTGACTGTACATACGAGATGGTGTTTTCTAGCCTTGGAATCATAATGTGCTCCAAAGCGTTTACTCTTCTGTTGGTAGCCATCAGCATTGTGTCCAGCATGTTGAAAGACGTCTGCATGCTTGCTATTTCTGTCATCAGCGAGAAGCACAGAAGAAACTGCATGCGGCACTCCCCAATGAGCTTCCCAGACTGCCCAACAAAGTACTGCTGCTTGATTTCCTCGGGAATGCTGTACACCGGGATGTTCATGCCTGCAACATGCTCTAGGTCTATTTTTATGGAAAGACTGTTTGTTTTGGCCTGGTGCATTGCAAGTCTTAGATCTCCCCCATAGAACTTGGCTTTTGTTAGCAGAAAAAACGCGTTTTCCATTTGCTTTTCCAGCTCTATTTTCTTTCTGTACAGCTCGCCAGCTATTTCTTTGTGCTTTATCTGGAGGGCGTCTGCTTTTCTTTTGATAAGGCTTTTTCCTTTTTCAGCGCTTTTTACTCTTCCTTGCAGCTGCCCCAATGTCATTCTCGTTGGGAACACCGAAAGCCTCTGGTCTGCCCCACTCATAAAAATTTACCCCAAATATTCCGTATTAGTGTGCAGAGCTATTTTATTTTGCAGCATAGACCAAAAGAAACGCCAGACTGAAGAAAGCGCACAGAAGCTGCTCTTTACGACTTTTTGAGGTTCTTCATTATTTTCTCTGCCTCGCTAGCGGATCCTTTGTTTGTCTTGGTGATGTCTTGGATCAAAGGGATTTGATCCTTGATCTCATTGTTCTGTGCAATAAGACGACTGTGCAGGTTTTTGAGGCCGTCTTTGATAGAGAATAAAACCTTGTTTGTTGACTCTATTGTGGGAGAGTCTTCTGGAGAAACATCTTCTGCCGGAGTGAATTCTTTTTTTGCTTCTTTTGCTTCTTTTGGCAGCTCTTTGGCCTGGGGCATTTCTCTTTTGCGCTGGCCGGGCGTGAAGATGCCCTTTATCTTGTCTCCTATCTTGTCTCCTATTGTGATAAGCTTTCCTGCACGCTTCATTTTTACTGAAAGATCTTTGTTCTTTATCATGTTATCTTGAATCACATCTGCTTCCCCCCAGATTTCTTCAAGCTTCTCTCTTTGTTCGTACAGAATAGTCTCTGTCTTCTCTGTTGTTCTTGTAATGCTGTCCAGAGTTTTTTTGGCCTCTAGTGCAGCTGCATAGTTCACTTTTTCCGCCTCTTTTAAGTACTCTTCTGGAGTCTTCTTCTGTTTGTATTTTTTATCCATGGCACAAACATTTCCTTCTCATAAGATCATTTGTTTGCATTTCTCTAACACCAAGCTATCAAAAACCGTTGAGCCCTATTATAGCAAAGAGGTGTAGTAGAGGAAGGCTTGATACTAGCAGTGCTACTAGGGTTGGTATTCAGTTGGTGGAAATACTAGCAGTGCTATTGAAAGTAGTGCTAGGGTTGGCTCTCGTGGTCTGTTAGATGTGCAACAGTATTTATTCAAGGATACTTGCATAGTATGCAAAGTGCTGAGATTGGCTATAGATCTGGTGTGGTTTGTGGTTATGATCTGGAAGATAAAGATAGAAGAGATTGCTCTTAGGCGTCTTTTTCTTTGGCCCAGTTTCTTGATAGGGTAAGAGACTTTGTCTGAATTGTTGTTTTAAGAATCTCAGATACAGTGGAAAGATCACTTTTATCAAGATAGAGATCATTTGCGTATTTGCTTTTTGTGCTTGCCGGCAACTTGCTCTGCAGTACTGAAGAAATAACAGGAAGATAGTAGATAGAGGACCACCCTCCTGCATACTTTCCGTGGCCCAGGTGCTGGCAAAGCATGCGATATTTCTGCTGCTTGGCTTTCCTAGAAGAAGAGAATCCAAGATACTTTGAAAAGTTGATTCGAGACATAAGACGCAAAGGCGGATGTATGGCTGTGAAGTATCCCCCAAGAGGAAACATTTCCTTCCGTCCCTCGTAGAGCATAGCCCTCTCTATTGTGTCTGCTCTGCTCAGACTGTCTGAAATGTCTGCCACTGTGTGTATGCTTCCTTCAACATAGTTCTCAAACACCATCTGCAGCGCCAGAGTTGGGTCTTCATAGTATGCACTGTACTTCTTTGCCACGGAAAGTCCTGGAGAGAACAGAAGCTTTGTTGTGTCAAAGAGGCTTGGAGAAGTGTCATGCTTGCTTAGAGCCTTTAGGTCTTCTTTTGAAATCTCTTTCTTCCTGCAGATGTACTGCAGCATGTTTATTCCGTACCGGAGATCTCCCCCAGACACTATAGCAAGCTGTGCAAGAGTGTTCTCGGGCACCGGCACGCCTTCCTTCTCCACAATCTTTTTGAAGTAGTTTGCCATGGTCCTGTTATCAATTTTGTGGTACACAACCACATGGCACTGTCCTAAAAGACTTTTGATTTTGGGGTTTGTTTTATCGTTTGCTGTCATAATAACAGGCACTCTGGAGCTTTTGACCAGGCTAAGTATTTCCTGAAGCCCTCCTCTATCGCTTACCCCCATGCTGTCTACTTCTTCCAGAAGAATGACCTTCTTTCCGCATACAGTTAGGTCTTTCCCCTTGCACAGAGTTTTCTGCACAGACTGTGCTTTGATGGCAGAAATCTCGGCTTTGTTCCGGCACTCTGTGCTGTTGTACTCCACTAGAGCTGCTCCTGCTTCCTGTGCTGCCAGATACACCGAGAGAGTTTTCCCCACTCCAGAGGGCCCGCACAGCAGAAGAGGGCTGTTCTCCAGAGAGTCCATACATTTTTTCAGCTCTGCCACAGGGCCTTTGTTCCCCACAATGTCTGCTAGCGCCTTTGGCTTGTATTTATCAATCCATTTTTCCGTTGAATTTGATACACTGAGCTTTGTTTTTTTTATCTCAACTGGTTGCACAACATAGTCTTTCGTCATCTCTACAAACTCGTCTTCTGTTAGAATGCGGGTGCCTGCTGCTCGGGCTTTCTTCATTTTTGACACGCCTGGCTCTGTGCCAACAACCATGTATGCTGTAGAGTTGGAAACAGAAAGGGTTGCTTTTCCGCCAAGCTCTCTTATGCGTCCTACAATGTCTTCTCTTGGGATTTTGGTAACTCCTGTAACCACAAAGGTGCGCCCCGTGAACGGAAGTGCCTCTTCTTGCCTCTTCATAAAAATTTAATTCGCAGACGCACTATACTATAGAGATAAACGGAGTCTTCTACTCTGTGTCTTCCACTGCGTCCTTTCTTCTTGGAGATGGAGCTGCGTCTTCTACTCAATACATATACTTTTGTGCCACATGTTGTGTTTATTCAATGCTGAGCTTTCTTTTTGTAACAGCTGCAAGCTTAACGGCAACTCCAATGCCTGTAATGGCAAGACCGCCTATGACCATCCATTTGTAGGATCTTGGCTTTTCTCTAATGTACCTGGGAAGGGTCTTTGTCTCAAACATCTTCAGCTGCCTTGCAAAGTATTCTTCCAAAGGCTCGCGTTTCGTCAGATGCTTGCCATAGAACACCTGCTTTTCAGGGTCAAAAAATACGATCAACGGCTTTCCGTGCAGAACTCCAAAGTTGGTGTCTGTGAATTTTGGGTATTCTTTTCTATCTATAAACGCAAACACGTACGGAGAGGAAGAACTGCCTCTGTTGTGCTCGATGGCAATCTCTTCAAACGCTGCAAGCTCTTTCAGGTTTCCTCCATCAAGCACAATTGAAACTACAGGCTTGAGCCCGTGGAAGATGGAGTAGAAGTTGTCCATGGACAGCTTAGAGATGTTCGGGAAGTGGGCGTGGAACAGCCACTCTCGCACAGCTCCTTCGTCGTTGATGTTTTTGTCGTAGTAGAACTTGCTTCCGTTTTTGAACACAGCCAGCCGCAGAAGGCTTTCGTTCTCTGGTGCCTCCACTTTCATTTTGTACGTCTGTGCGTTCATTTTCAGGTCGTGTGCAATTCTGCGGAAGGTTCTGTTTGCCTGCAAGGCGTCAGAGTAGAACACCACAAACGTGGGCGTGGTGAGAGCGTTTAGCTCTTCTGTGGTGATTTCTCTGAAGCTTGGCGCCACCAGCTTTGTGCAAAACTCGTGGAAAGCTGCAAGCGTCATCTCTCCGTTGTACCGCATTAGAATCCCGTCGTACATTACAAGAATCCCTGGGAAGTCGTATATGTAGTACCGCCCTGCTACGATTTCCTTGTCTGGGCCTATGTATTTGGCAATTTTGATTTCTCTATCAAACGTCTTGTATGTCTGCAAAAGAATGCTTTCTATTGCATGGCTGTACTCGCCTTCGAAGTATATTACCCACGGTCCTGTGAAGCTCGAGAGGAAGTCGTCTTTGGTTAACGTCATGATTTGCCTGGGCTCTGTGTTCTCTTCTGGGAGGAAAATGTGCTCGCTCAGCCCTGTTGCGTCTGCAATGATTTTTGTGATCTCTTCGTACGGCTTGTCTCCTTTGATGCGGGCAAGCTCCTTCCCGTCTCTTTTCACCACAACAGTTGGGATGGACTCTATGCCTTCGTTGTTCTCGTACTTGCTGCAGGCTTCTGTGTCCACCATGATCCCTGTCACGGGCTCCTTGACTTTCTCTATGCTTTTGATGGCCTGTGCAATCTTAGGCCCTATTCTCTGGCAGTGCACGCAGTTTTTTCTGTAGTATTTGATAATAGACAACCCGCTTGCTGGAACAACTTTGCACGAGTCGTACACAAGCGCAAGCACACTTTGGAGCAGCACCCCGCAAAGCAGTGCGTGTTGGATATTCATACTTGTTTGTGCTTCTTCTGCTATATATCTTTTTCATTAGTTTCACATCTGTTGCATGCCTAGGAGCAACAACAATTTGCTACAAAAAGAAAGTGTCTGCGAAAAATTTGCAATGGGCATTCCGCGCTTCTTTAAGATGCTTACAGAAAGATATCCTCTTTCTATGGAACTACACAAAGAAACCAAGGATGCTGGGTACGACAACTTCTACATAGACATGAATGGGATTATCCACATACAAACACACGACAACAACAAAAGCACCAAAGAAGAATTGTGGGTACACTACCACCAGCGGGTGTGCAAATACATGGACTCTCTTGTGCAGCTGGTCAAGCCTTCTTCCCTTCTGTTCATTTCTGTGGACGGGCCTGTGTGCCGCATGAAAATGAACCAGCAGAGGTCGCGCAGATTTCTGAAAACAGAAGAGGAGCAGACCGCGTTTGATCCAAACTGCATTTCACCAGGTACAGCGTTTATGGAAAGCCTTCAGAACGCCATGCTGGTGTTTATTGAAGAGAAAAGACGCACAGACCCGCTATGGAGCAAGCTTACGGTGGTTTTGTCTGGGCATAGAGTGCCTGGAGAAGGAGAGCACAAAATTGTGTCGTACATCAGAAACACGCAAAGCAGCTCTGTAAACAGGCGTCACTGCATCTACGGGATGGACGCTGATCTGATTCTTCTTACACTTCTTACTGCTATGCCGCACTTTTCCATTTTGCGAGAAGAGCTTGATGTCAGAAACAAGAAAACGGAGAGATTTATCTTCTTGCACACACACATCATCCGGGACTATATCGCACTGGAGACGGGGTTTTACAAGAGCAAAGAAGGCCTTCTGCGCGCAGTGGACGACATTGTCTTTATTATGACCTTGTTTGGAAACGACTTTCTTCCGGGAATGTTTTCTCTTCTGGATGCATTTGACGATATTCTTGTTCTCTACGGGCGGTACATCCGGGTATCAAAGAGGCATCTTCACAACAGAGGAGAGATTGACTGGTATGCGCTGGAAAGGTTCTTGGAGGAAATTGTGGCGTACGAAAAAGTGCACAACGTCTGCAAGGCCATGAACATCGAGCACTCTGCAAAACAGCTCAGCTACAAAACAAACGTTAGCACTCTGATAAAAAACAAAGAGATGTTCTACAAAGAAGCAGAAACTCTTCTAAACAAGTACACGGAGAAAGAGTTTCCGCCGTATGTCACAAAGAGCATTTTTCTGGCGCTTCGCGCGAACAGCAAAACTATTACGCACCCAACACTGAAAAACATACTCTACCAGAACGGGTATAAGCCAGTGGACCTGAACAACGCCAAAAAAAAAGAAGAGATAGCAGAGTATCTGAAAACACTGCAGAAGCTTCCTCTTCTGGAAAGCCTGCCGTTTGAAAAAGCAGTTGACGCCGTGTGGAACCTGTGCAGGAAAATGAGATACAAAAGCAAAAACATACAGCAGAGCTATGCAGTGGACTACCTTATGAGCATAGAATGGCTGTGCAAGTACTACTTCCAAGACAGCTCTTCGTGGTCCTGGTACTATCCCTGCCACTACTCTGTGTTTGCTATAGATGTCTACACAGAACTGCAGAGCATAATCAAAAAAACATCAACGTCATCCAATGCAACAATTTCAGAGTATCTGAAAGCTGAGAAGGACTACAAAGAAGACGCACCTGTTTCTCCCTTTGTGCAGCTGCTTTCTATTCTTTCAGCGAAAAACAAGTCTTTGTTACCGGAGCCTCTGCAGCCTGTGTTCTCTGAGCTATCGGAATACTACCCGAAGACCTTTGCAACAGACAAAGACGGGAAAAAGGCGTCCTGGGAAGCAGTGTGCCTGATTCCCTTTGTGGATGTTTCCAAAATTACAGCGGAGGTTGAAAAGCGCATTGGGGAGGTCTCTGCCAAAGATCTTGTGTGTAACGAGTCGGACACAGTGAAAGTCTGGTTTGGATACGCTGAGAAGAAGCAGGAGTTCCCAGGCGAGCCAACTGCGGCACCAGGCATGTATCGCGAAATTTCAAAGTACGGAGCACCCTTTGAGAATCTTCTGTACCCATCTCTTTTCATAAAAACCGTTGTGCCCACCATGTCTCGGGTGCAAAGGTCTGTGTTCCAGCAGATGGAAAGAAAGCGCGTGGTGCTAAAGGTTATGCCATGCCAGAAAATCATGAAAGAAATCACTCTTTGGATAGAAGCCAGCACAGATCAGCCACTTAGAAAGTCGCCCGATCTTAAGTTTTTCACAGGGTTTCCCTATCTGCTTCCGTGTCACGTCACTGAAATAGTGTACAGGAAGCATGCGTTCTCTATTTCCCCAGAAGGGCGCATAGAAAAAATACAACCTACCGTGGCCCATGCACAGGCTCTGTCTGGCATCAGCAAGAGTCTGTTCAAGGACAAAGGAATCTTTATTGAAGACAGAGCAAGCTATGCAGTATACAAATTACAAGACAAAGAGCTGGTGGTTCCGCTAGAAATGCTTATGGGTTTATACCATGCATGATGAGGGTCTCTGTTACAAGCATGTGCAATGCTATTCACAATAGCTTTGCAGCCGAAGCACAGCAGCTGGCAATATCCTCTAAGAAAGCATAATTCTGCACTTTATTGTAGCAAGTTTGCTCTGCACAAAGAACAATAAAATTACAATAGTTTAAAAGCCATTCTACATGTGCATCCGTGTAGATTCAGATTGTTAGTTAGTATTCGGATTGGTGTTGGCATTAGAGCAAAGGTCTTATACACCCCATTACACACACCACACATAAATCTCTCAGTATTCCTTTCAGTATACATCATATACATACATATCCCCTAGTATATATCCCATTGTGCCCCTACTATACCTCTCATTGCATATCTCGCAAATACATTCTATTCTATACTCCCTTCCACATACTTGAGAAGAACTTTCTTTTATTTGTTTTTTTCCTCTACACGAAAAGTGTACAGCTAGCATATACTTCTATTGAGAATTTGTAACACTTTAAATTTAACTTCTGTTTAAGCATGGCTTTTCTATCTCCACCACAAAAGAGGTTGCGGTGCTTAGAAAAACACAACAGACACATTCTAGTTTGTTCTGGCACTGCTCCTATCAATAGAGCAGACTTATGATAAGGTATTGGCTGAAACATCCTACATCCTACATAATATAGGATAGAGGCATAGAAATATAAAGAGTGATATACTAAAATATGATCTGTGTAATTTCAAGATAAAGTATATAAGCCGAGAAGGAGGTTCAAGTTTAGTTAATGCTATCTTCTCAAACAGAAAAAAAAGTGCTTTTTCTCTGCACAGTCATCACAGTGATCTTCAAGCTGGAGAGTGAGAAAGAGGATTTTAGCTGCACAGTCCCCAAAGGCGTGTTCAGAACAATAGATAATCAGAAAAAACACAACCCATTCTTTGCAAAGACAGAACAAGCAAGTTCTGATACAGAAGAAGAGTGCGAAATTACTCTTCCTTACATCTACACTCGGGAAGAGTACGAACACTTCAAGGCCTTCTGGGAGACAGACCTTGCAGTGCTTCCAGCAGAAGACAAGGAACTGTCACAGTACCAGAGAGATCTCACACAGGACCTGTTTGACAGTTTTCTCTTGGCAGCAGACTTTCTGAATATTCAAGGAAAGCATGCCAAGCGCTTTGCAAAGAACATGGTTCGCTACGGTCTTCTTGGGAAGCACTCCAAAGACATCGTAAACAGCTCTCAGTGCAAAGACAAACACCTACCCCACGACACCTTCTGGGGTTTCCTTCATGCTTTTCTTGATCAAAAAAGCTTTAAGTGCAGAACTATTGATCATCCCAGTACAAAGAAAAAGACGCTGCTTATTGAAAAAAGTAAAGCATGCCTCAAGCAAAACAACAAAGAGCACGAGTACGTAGGGGCGACCCAAACAGCAAGAACACGAGTTGTGCTCTACAGCGAGCTTGGGGTAAAAGGAACGCAAGAAGATAAAAGAAACAAAGCTGTGCTTAGCTGGCTACTGTTGAACATGGGAGGAGCCTCCGTGGATATTCAGTATCCCATAGAAATTGCTTCTAAAGACATCTCTGAGCTTAGCAACACCGTCCAAAACTTCACTAAAGAGAACGAAAAAGGCACGTGTGTGTACGTGGAAGGGGTAACACTTAATGTCTACCACAGTCAAAACTTCTCTCTGGCTCCAGCTCTTCAGCTTGTTTTGGGCATTTCGCGCCTTAAGCTTTCTATCACTATTTATTACATCTTCAATCTAGCACCTTCCTCTTTTTTTAGCAGCATCACTTTGTGCACGTCTCTAAAGGCACTGGAAATAACAGGGCAAGATCTAGACAGTGTAGCAATCAGTAGGTTAGTGGAAGGCCTTCCAAATATTGAGCAGTTAAGTTTAGCCTGCAAGATCCTAGAAGGCACAGCCATAGACAATTTAAAGAAGTGTGCCCACTTAGAAAGCCTAGAGATGTTTGGAGCGTACCAACCAAGCACCATAGTGACAGATCTAATCAGGCATCTTTTGTCTCTCAAAAGACTAAGAATCTGGTGCCAAGCTCTAAACCCTGCAGCTGCAAAGAGCTTTAAAGCGTGTGTTTGCTTAGAAAAGCTAGAAATAGAAGGAGCAATCCAACCAAGAGATGCAGTGCAAGAGCTAGCCAGGCACATTCCTTTTCTCAAAGAGCTGAAAATTGCCTGCAACTCTCTAAGCTCTACAAATGCAGAAAGCTTCAAAGAATGTGTCAACTTAGAAAATCTAGTGATGTTGGGAAAAAATCAGCCAAGTGCGGCAGTGCAAGAGCTGGTCAGACATCTCTCAACCCTCAAAGAGTTGTGTATCACATGCCAAGCTCTAGACCCTGCAGCTGCAGAGAGCTTCCAGGCATGCAAGCGCCTAGAAAAGCTGAGCATATTTGGAAAGTTTCAGCCAAGCATTGTAGTGCAAGAAATAATCAGACACCTTTCCCGTCTCAAAGAGCTAAAAATCATCTGTAGAGTTCTAAAGTCCACAGCTGCAAAGAGCTTTGAAGTCTGTCCCCACTTAGAAAAGATGCACATATGGGGAAAAACTCAGACAAGCGCGACTGTTCAAGCGCTAACCACACGCCTTTCGTCTCTCAGAGAGCTACTCATCGGGTACCAACCACTAGAGCCTGCAGTTGCAGAGAGCTTCCAAGCATGCAAGAAGCTAGAAAAGCTGAGCATATTTGGGAAAGGAAGCGTTTCTTTTCTTGTCAAGCTTCTAGAAGCTCTTCCGTCTCTCCAGGAGTTGCAGATTAAAATAGACATTGCCGATCTTGCTCTTGCCATTACTTTACGGAGATACCCCAATCTGCGCGCTCTGGACTTAACAGTAGATCAGTACACCCCAGGATTTATAGAATGCTATATGCAGGATCCTCTTCCCAAGGTGGAATATTTAGAACTGTACAATAGCGACACAAAAAACAACTACAGCGAAGAAGACACCACAGCAGTAGACAAAGCGCGTGCAATGGGAATAGTTATTTTTATTCTCGGAGGGATACCATAGGTTGACCTTTGATTTCTTTCTTCAGATCTCGTTTATTACAATACAGTAATTAGCAAATATTGCGTGCTCCTCTGAGTATTTTATCTTGCTTTCCGAAAACTGTCTGCATTTCAAATCTACAAGATTCCATCAGAACTTCTCCAATACAAGATCACTCCTTATCAGGAATATCTCATCTAAATCCGAGTATCACTACATCGGACTCCGAAAGCATAATACGTCCCCTATACTCCAAAGTATGGGAAAGTCTACCGGAGGTCTTGAACATGAACATGGAAGCAGGACATTCCGTAGCGGACCGCCCCTTCCGCAAGGAAATAAAGAACCAACACCAAACTGGCTTAGGAACTCAACTAATAACTAATATCAGGCAGTCTCTCCTTGAGTACTATTGCACAGAAGGTCGGTTGCCTCCTTGGGGACACCACAATATGCATATGTCAAAAATATTTGCATTTATTTTAGCTTCTGTGGGGAATACTAACCGAAATACTGCACGGTGGAGGCTGTCCCAGTGTAGCAGCCGCCGCACTCAAAGCAGTGTGCAGAGTCTTCATGTGTCCAGTGTTTCCCGCACAGGGCTAGGCAGCACCAGAAAGTAAGAATGCACAGGTTGAATACTGTCGCGGAGCAATGGCAATGTCAATGAGGCATTAGCAGTCTGCGGTAACCGAGATGCAAGTGCACAAAACTTCACCCCAAACAGATGGTACGGTTACGATTACTGGTACTGCAAAGAGGAAACAAAGCAGATAAAAGTATATATGCAAAATATTTTTTATTTTTTAATCCCATGAAAAAATCTGGAGTGATCTTCACAGTTATTACCTTTGCAGTTGTTTGGGCTTCCCAAGTTAAAGTAGATTTCACGCTAAGAAACAATAGCATCATAAGAGTTACAGTCCCCGAAGGAGCCTTCCGAAAGGTATACGAACAGAGAATACTCGATTCATCACACACAGAAAACACCAATACTTCTTCTTCTAAGAATACAATGGAAGAAGAGAATGTTCGGGTTGCATCGTGCGAGTTTGAGAGCGAGGTAGAGTTTGAGCAGTTCAGACAGCTGTGGGACACCAACACCCCTGCACTCTCCACTGAATGCAATCCACTGCACCAGGAGCAGGCATCCCACATAGCAGACCTGTCAAAAGACATGTTTGAGAAGTGCCTAGTCACAGCCGACTATCTGTGCATTCGGGGCGAGTACGCCAAGCGCATCTCAGAGAACATAGTAAAGTACGGCCTGCTTGGGAGGCATTCAGCAGACATCATGTCCTCTAAGACTCTTTCCACATACGATCTGTCCCAGGACACCTTCTGGGCTCTCCTCTATACTTTCCTTGATCTGATAGGCTTCGAGTACAGAATCACACATCTCTGTGCACAGCAGACTATGCTGAGGATTGAAAAGGCCAGTGCATGGCCCAAGCAACTCAACAAAGAGTACGCAGGCCCGCCCCAAAAAGCAAGGATGCGGACAGTGCTCTACAGTCAGCTTGCTCCAACAGGAACCCCAGAGAAAGAAAGAAACGAAAAAGTGCTTGCGTGGCTGCTACTGAACATGGGAGGCTCCTCCGTGGGTATTCATTACCACACAGACATTGGTGTTTTAAAAGAAATCACAGGCTTCTACCAACTCACCCAGAACATCACCAAAGCGAACGAGAAAGGCACATGTGTGTTCGTGAAAGGAGTAACACTTAGCGCCAAATACGACAAAATCATCTCTCTGCGTCCAGTTCTCCAGCTTATTCCATGTATTTCTCGTCTTGAACTCATCAACAAGAAGAAGATCTTGAAATCCAGAGAGCTATCATCTTTTATTAGCAGAGACATCTCTTCCTGCAGGTATCTAAAGGTGCTGACAATACAAGGGGTGTATTTAGAAAGTGCAGATGTCAGTAGTCTAGTGGAAAGTCTTCCGAGCATTATGCAGTTGAGTTTGTCCTGCAAGCACCTAGAAGACACAGCCATAGAGAGTCTAAAGAAGTACTGCCAGCTGAAAAAGCTAGTGATATATGAAGGAGAACAGCCAAGCGCCACACTGCAAACAATACTCACCCAGCTTTCGTCTCTTAAAGAGCTAAGCATCAGCTGCCAATCTCTGAAGCCTGCAGAAGTAGAAGCCTTCCAGGGTTGCACCCAGCTAGAAAAACTAGAGATGCGGGGTGCGCCACAGCCAAGCGCTGCAGTGCAAGCAATAGTCAGCCATCTTCCGTCTCTCAAAGAGCTAAGCATCAACTGTCAATCTCTGGAGCTCGCTGCCGCTGAAGTCTTCCAGGCATGCCCCCAGCTAGAAAGACTAAAGATAGATGAACGGTTCTCCTCTTGCCAGTCAAGCGCCATAGTGCAGGCACTACTCAGACATCTTCCGTCTCTCAAAGAGCTAGCCATCCCATGCTATACTCTAAGCACTGCAGCCATAGAGGCCTTCCAGGCATGCCCCCAGGTAGAAAAGCTAGAGATAATTGGAGGGCACCAATCAAGCGCCGCAGTGCAGGCACTACTCAGGCACTTTTCGTCTCTTAAAGAGCTAAGCATCAACTGCCAATCTCTGAAGCCTGCAGAAGTAGAGGCCTTCCAGGGTTGCACCCGGC
Source organism: Nematocida sp. AWRm77 (assembly GCA_024244115.1). Lineage (NCBI taxonomy): Eukaryota > Fungi > Microsporidia > Nematocida > Nematocida sp. AWRm77. The sequence continues at coordinate 33,872 of JALPNA010000067.1, forward strand.
TAGAAAGGTTAGAAATGAGTGGATACAGCCAGCCAAGCGCCGCAGTGCAGGCACTACTCAGGCACTTTTCGTCTCTCAAAGAGCTAAGCATTGAGTGCAAACTTCTAGACACTACTGATGCAGAGGTCTTCCAGGAATGCACCCAGCTAGAAAAGCTAAAGATATGGGGAGCAACACAGTCAAGTGCCACAGCGCAAGCAATAGTCACTCACTGTCCGTCTCTCAAAGAACTAATAATTGAAATAGACACACCAGAGTTTGATCTAGCAGACGCCCTGCGGAACTACCCTACCCTGTGCTCTCTGAACTTGTCAGTATCCGAGTACAAAAAAGGCTTTCTGGCACGGTATCTGCAGAACCCTCTTCCCAGGGTGGCAGTTCTAAGTATTTACAATTATAATGATTTCAAATCAGGCAACAAAGAAGACGAAAAAGCAGTAGAAAACGCGAAGAACGAGGGGATGGTCATTGATTTGGATAATATTCAGTGTTATTGATAGACTGTTGCATTTTATCGTGTCTCCTCGAGAGCACTCCACAGGCCTCTGCAAGAACACTTTCTTCCAAGTTTCAATCGGCAGATTCTATCACTGAATCTCAGTACGAGATCGCTCTAAATAAGGCAGTGATTCATCCAATCTGCGATATTAGCAATCCCAATCCCAAAGGTATAAATACATCCTCCCGAATGCTAATTATATGGGGAAGAATCTCAAGCAGTCAGATGCTGAACATAAGTCTTCCAGGTCAGGGATGCCCCATTGCCAGTCAATAAAAGAACCAACCGAAAGCACTTCAAGCAATTCCCATATTGAATGCTCTTTATCAAAGTACTAACAAACGTATTACAGTGTCCTGCCTGCAGGGTACCACATTTTTAGTTAGTTTTAGTTAGTTTTAGTTTTAGTTAGTTTGATTTTTATTATTTAACTCGAAAAATTTTTTAAGGCATGACAAGAATTTTACAGTTAGTGAGCTGCTGTGTGTGCATACTGATTATAGTATATCCGTATATGGTATCTACAACTTATATCAAGCTTTTTGAAGAAGATGATGAGAATAACAACTATCAAATCGTAGAGAATGGTGCACCTTCATCAATGCATCTAAACTCCTATCAGAACAGAGCTGTTTTAAATATTAACAAAGGCTAAGAAGAAAGGGTGTATTTAGAAACCACGCAAGAAATCAATCAGAACACAAACCAAATACGAAGTAAGATATTTGGATATAAGGTATGGATTATAGGAGGAACTCTTATTTTAATTGTGATTGGAATAGGGTGTTATATTGCTAAGTATAAGTATGGCTTCGTTGATTTATCTACAACCGCTTTTTCTTCTGATGTTGTCTCTAGTTTTAACAATACTAATGTAGTTGATACTAATATTACTACACTAACGACAGCTTTGGGATAAAAAGCTCAGTTTAGTTAAATTAAGCAACTATCTAATAGACCTAAGCTATTCCATGAATGGAAGCACTCTATCCTATGTAGTTCTCCAATGAGAATAACAAAATATCTCTTTGGCATAACTGATAATCTATACAAACAGCCAGATCTAAGAACATATAATTTTAGTAATATCCTCAGGATTACTAAAAAACTACAGAGAAGTTACTAACCAACTACAAATCTTCTATTGATAACAGTTCTGACGAGGAGTTGAACGCTTATATAACTAAGAACTTTCTCTCCTTTAAATGCGGTTTGGAAATTAAGCAAATAGAAGGCAATCCCAAAACAGTATTAGAAAAATACGCTTCTTCATATGCAATGTTCCTAGATACGGAGGTAGTTCCTATGTTTCAAAACGAATTTAGTCTATACAATCTAGCAACAGAAACAATATGTTATTGAATAATGACGCTGAACTATACCTCAAAAACTCTCTTGTCAAGTCAATGTTTTAAAACTTCTTACAACGGTATTATTGGATAATAACAAACGTCTAACCAGGGAGAAATTAGCTAGCATCATTGATAATTCAATGTTGTTAGTAACTGGTATAGCCCAAAACATGGTTCAATTTACAAAAAACCTAGATAAGAATCTAAGTCCAAAGGGCCTAAAAGGCATTCTCATTAAGCATCTCTTTAATATAATTTTGTCTTTTGACCGACATAGTTTCAAGGATATTTTACACTCCCTAAATCCTATAGAGAAAGAAAATAATATATTCAATAAGCTATACATGGTCTCTGATAGAAAATAAAGATGCTCTGGAAAAAGATTTATTAAAGGAATGTGAGTAGGGCTAGTATCAACTGTATTACTAATGTGGCGACCCCCCGGCAGTACACACCCGTTTGGTTGGCAGTACTCTAGTAGAAAGACCAGATTTTCCTCTTGCCTGTTTTTTCTCTCTAACTCTTGCCATATTTAATGCTTGGATTTTTATTGAATTGTAACTGCTTATATACTTTTGCAGAGATAAAATTGATCTCTCTTGTGTTGACACAATCTCATGACATCTGATCGCATCACCTGTCTTGTTGTGCACCCAAGCAAAATACATTTGATGCAATAAATTGAAATTAAGTGTTTCTGTCTGTTACAGACTTGGAACACAACAAACACGATAGAAATCATATTTATTTTTGCAGATTAATAGATATTTCTTATACTATAGAATATAAAAAGTCTGTAAGCTTTTTTAAAAAGTTTTTCATATGATACTTATTCAGACTGCAGTGGTTTTTAGTGTTCTTATGCTTGTACAGAGTATAGATATTGAAGACCTAACCTTGGTTAAAATTTTACTAGGCAATGGCAAAGAAGAAGAAGACTGGATTCCAACAAATTTCTTTCAGCACATTCCTAAAGCACAGACACTGGCTTTAGAAGAAAGTAGCAATTCTAATAGGACTGAGGCACCCACTCCTTTCACATCCACTTCTACAGCCATATCTATTTTCAACCCCAAAGATGCATCCATTTCATCTAACTCCAACTCTATTCCCAACACTGCATGCACTTCTAGTTCGAATGTTATTTCTCTAGATATGCTACCTGACAAAGAATCGTACTACTGCTTTAAAAGTCTGTGCAGAAAGTCAAATCCTAGCAAGCCCATAAAAGAGATTCCTAATGAGTGGTTTAGGCCTTTTGTTTCTGCTGCAGCACACTGCAATCTCCAAGGAAAGTATTTTTCCAAATTTTCAAAGCATATGATCACAAAGGGTCTTTCTGGAACAAACCACAAGAAAATCGTTATGTCTTTTCAAGTCTACAGCACAGAAGAGAAACATGTGATTTGGAGCATGTTTATTTGTTTTTTGAGACTACTGAGCTTGGATGTTGATATAACGCCCGCACAGTTTGATTCAGAATCGTGTATACTGAGTATTGCAAAAAAAAGACTCCAGACTTGAAAGGCATAAAAAGCATGCCTCTTGCTAGAATCGCACAGGCTCTTCTACATAATCCTATCCCTGAAAACGAAAGAGTTTCTAGATACTCGAACAGTGCTGTGATAGGATGGTTTCTGCGAAATTTTGAGTGCTTCTCTCTACATCTTGAGTATGCGTCCTACATGAGCCACTTAACTTGTAAACGCCTTTCTGGCATCTCTAGGCAGTACATGCCCTACACAATCATTCCTATTAGAAAGCTAGTGCTTAAGATCAACGCTTATGATGATTTTTTGTATCTCAAAACTGTATTTTCTTTCTTCCGAGATCTTTTTATCCTTGAAATGCATATCAAACAATGGCTTCCAGAGAGTATCGTACACTGGATGCCTGATTACCTGTCTTGGTGCAGCCAGTTAACAAATCTGAAAATAACAGGTGTAAAACAAAGAAGCATCTTCTTCAGTCTAACCATGTTAGCTCTTCAATCCCTCAAACAGGTAGAGATAGCGTGCAAGGAACTGGAAAGAGATGCGCTTGACTATCTTCCAATCTATAAGAAGCTTACAAAACTACATATACACGGAGACCCCCAAACAAGCAGAATTGTTCTTGCATGTCTAAAACACATGCCAAATATGATGTGGTTTAATATTTCCTGCAACAAGATGGAAGACAGTGTGGCAAGCAGCTTCCAAGCCTGCCCACGCCTGAAAATCCTAATGCTAACCGGTACTTTGCAGAGTGACTCTTTTGTTCAGAACTTGCTGACTTCTGTGCCTAGCCTTTCTCAATTACACATTGCATGCGAGCAGCTTTCTCTAAACACAGCTCTTTGCTTTAAAGAACACGCAGACTGCATAGTCGCTATACTTGATGGGGAGGCGCAAACCAACATTGCAACTGAGAAAATTCTATCGTATATTCCGCGCGTCCAGATGCTGTCGGTTGGAGTCGATACTCTAGACTTTAAGTTGGCAAACACTCTCAGAATGTGCCAATATCTTGTAAACCTTCAGATAAAAGGCCAGTACGTTCCAGATTTTCTGAGCTATTTGGTTGAATACCCAATACCCAAGGCTCTAAAATACATAAAGATATACATCGACTCCGAGAAGGACACGCTCAGCCTATATGACTCCATAAAAGTTTCTTGTGCCAAACGCCTAGGACTGTCTATTGTCATAAAAACGTGCATGGATTCTCTTAAGAGCGTTTCTTCTGGAACTCTCAATAGCCCAGACAAAACAATTAGAAGCGCTGTCCTTGAGTTAACAATGGGCTCTCTTTCTACATAATAAAAAAGATGAAGAAGCAGGGGGTTTCTATTCCTATCAATAACAATGGCACTACTTGAACACAACCGGAGATTACAAAATGTGCTTCCTGCAGTGCAGACGATCAAATCCAAGTATCTTTATTGCTAGCTTGTTTTTGCCTTGTTTAATCTTTAGCGGAGAAGCGTTTCACGTTGGCTGCATATGGAGCATTGGTGCATGTTGTGGAAAGAGTTGTTTGGAACTATCAGGATTGTGTCGTCTAGATTCCTGTTATGCTCATACCTTTTTGCCATCTCATGGTCAAAAAAAAGGGAAAAGATGTAGTTATGTCTATCTGTAGCATTGTCTGGATAGTTTTTTTCAAAGCCTTGGTGCATGTGCACCATGCTCACAAATACTGTACGTGCTGGGATGCTTCTCATCTCTTTCACTTTTAATCTCACGAATTCTTGGAAAAAACAGTTGTAGTGCTGAGCGTGTGCGCAAGGCAAAACCACAAAAGAGCTTGGGCACTCAGAGCTATTTGAGGTACTAAACCTCGAGCAATCCAGTGGCTGGCTGCATATAGTGCATATGGTGCTGTCCATAGACTTCTTTTTGTATTCTTGAAGAAACCTGACAAACGGATAGTTCGGATATTCTTTAGATAAACTGCTCAGTATCTCTGGGCGGGTAATATCAGGCAGATACTTCTGTGGAATATCAACGACGAGTTTGTCTGAAAGCCAGGTCTGTTCAGGGATTCGGATAAAATAAATGTCAATCACATGCCAAGGGATTGGAATGCCATATATAACTTCTTCTGTGTTCAGAATTTTCAAGTTCTTGTACACTTTTATGCTGTTGTTAAACCTTTCCAGACTTATATTGCACTCACTCATATGTATTTCTTCTAGTGCTATTGGAATCTGGTTGAACACTAGAAAGATCGGAATGACACTGTCTGCTTCTTCTAGCATCCCAATAAACTCCAGCGCTTCTCTTAGCTTTGTTCTAAAATGCTTCAAATAATAGAGATAGGAGGCATTTTCTTCTACTTGGTCAAAAAAGATATAAAAAGACGATAGATTGTTGCTGTTAAACAGCTTTACTTTGTCTTTTTTCACTTGATTTCTTAGATATAGTCTGTAGAACAAGGTAAGATCTTTCAGCACGCTTTCGCTAATATAGAGGGTTTCTATGTTTTTTAGCAAGATGTTCCTTGTGCTTATTACGGGAGATATGTAGATTTTGTACTGGTTGTCTGGAGATCCTGGATCTAATGGGGTATCAATAACTGGGAAGTATGTTTTAAATTTTAGATTTTTGACAGAGTCGCACTCTATCTCAACCAGATTGCTCCACATTGGACTTGGTACTATGAATAAGAAATCTAGAGTGTCTATGCTACTGAACTTAAGACGGCTGTTTGGAAGCAGCTTGATATGATTAAACAAAAACATAAGCATATACGGATCTGGCATGTTTTGGATGTATAGTGTGCTAAGGACGCACACTCCAGGAGGTAGGCGAAAAGGAAAGGTGTTTTCAAGCTCTGTAAACTCAAAAGACTGTCTGCTTATCTTAGCAGGCGTGTCGTTAAAAGCGTTAATTACTAGCATATCCATCTTGATTTTATGTCTGCTTAGACTATGGGAAACATAAAGCACAATGTCCAGACACACTCTATTATAGTAAAAAAGCATTGTCTTGTTGTTTAATTCTGATTTGTGCTCTCTTTCTTCAACCTCTAGAATGGCGTGCGTAACCCCTTGGAGATTGTTTTTGCTTTGGAACATTTCGTTCAGCTCATCTATCAGCATACAGTAAGAGCTTGGGTTGTATGGGAGAAAAACCTTTAGATGCACTGTAGAGCTATCTTTAATGCGCCATAGTGCACATTGTGTTTCAATCTGCTCTATAGAGCATAAACCTGTGCCCAAATTGAGAATAAAGACTCCAACTACTTTTAAAAGACTATAGAGCTTCATAAAAATATTTTTTTATCTCGTCTATTTACTTAAATTAAATTTAGCTTTTGACAAATCAATCTTTGGACGTTTTATCATTTCTACTACAAACTTTCCACTATTTGCAAACTTTCCAAAAAGCTTTTCTATCTATTAAAATACATGCAGCTGCTGTGTTTGCCACCCCTGTAAAAGATAGAACACTTTGTGATATGATATTGACTAGAATGCGCTATCGATTATAGGAATCGGATTTCGGATATAGATTAGAGGCATATAGATGCAGCCAGATGCCAACACATATTTGAAGAGACCAATAGAACATGAGAATATGAAGAGAGTGAAGAAAATCCTATGTTACAGACGTGTCTCCGAGGGGCAACCGACCTTCTGTACGATAGTACACAAGGAAAGACTGCCTGATATTTAGTTATTAGAGATGCTCAGAGGAGCACACGAGAATTTTCATTTTCAAAATTGTTCAGTAGACAGATTTCTGTACAAATAAGGCTGCGGACAGTTACACATTTACTAAATGTGACGTACCCTGCAGGCAGGACACTGTAATACGTTTGGTAGTACTTTGATAAAGAAAGCATCTAATAGATGAATTGCTTGAAGTGCTTTCGGTTGGTTCTTTTATTGACTGGAAATGGGGCATCCCTGACCTGGAAGACTTATGTTCAGCATCTGACTGCTTGAGATTCTTCCCCATATAATTAGCATTCGGGAGGATGTATTTATACCTTTGGGATTGGGATTGCTAATATCGCAGATTGGATGAATCACAGCCTTATTTAGAGTGAGATCATTGTGATTTGCTAATGGGGTCTGCCGATTGAAACTTGGCAGAAAGTATTCTTGCAGAGGCCTGTGGTGAGCTCTCGAGGAGACACGATATAAAGTGGTAGTGTAGTGTTTATGCTTATGCAGCAGTGTTTAAAAAAGACTGTAAAATAAAATACAGAGTTTAAATAGTAGGAAAATATTTTAATAAAAAACTAATGACAAATCATTCTTGAATAGGTTAATGATGTCTTTTGTTATTTACTTTATGATGTATGCAATACCAGTATCAAGAAGATATGAATATGGGTGTGCATCCAAAAGTGATTTGAAAAAATCTTTTATGGAATTTTTTTGAAGCTTCTTTGGAATTAGATTCTTCTTTAGCTCTTTTATAAAGAGAAGCATGTTCTTGAGTATATCAAATATTGCCATTGAAGTCTTATCAGTGTTAAATGTTCTCGCCCTGGTTATTTTTCCTTCACTATCAACCACTAGCATCTTGTTTAGAAGGTTTAAAGCATTGACAATAAAATTTTTGAGATATAGCTCAGCGTCCTTATTCAATAACATATTGTTTCCTGTTTCTGGCCTTTTTATATCAAATTCGTTTTGAAGTATAGAAGGTAACTTCGTATTTAGGGTCGTTATATATGAAGAAGCGTATTGTTCGAATAGTGTTTTAAAATCGGCTACTTTTGTGTTCTTTTTCAAAAGACATTTCAAGACAGAAAAGTTCTTAGGTATATAATTGTTAAATTTTTCGTCAGGACTGTTCTCAATAGAAGATTTGTATTTGGTTAGCATGCTCTTTATATCTTCTCTAATCTT
>JALPNA010000067.1:42121-77867 GCA_024244115.1 Nematocida sp. AWRm77
TAGCAACTTCGGTTTGGAAATAATGTCTTATTAGTATCATCATCAAATCAGTAGAGAATAGCTTATTTTTATCTATGCATTTCTTTAAGGCTTCTAGATCTTTTTCATTGCTACTAAATAGACCTTTATATATAAAAGATTTCATTTGTGCAATAATACTAGTATCTTCATCAGAATCAGAAACGTTTGTAGGTAGATCACTGAGGTTAGTATTAGTATTCAAACCATATCTTGATGCTAAGCCCAAACCAATTAATATAAGGACTATTATCATCCATATCTTACATCCAGACGTCTTACTTTGCGTTTGGTTTGTGCTCTGGTCGTTTTCCTGCGGGATTTCTAAACACACCCTTTCTTTTTGGCCTTTGTTAGTATTGAAAACACCTCTTTCCCAATTGGGGTTTGGGTTAATTAATCTAGGTGCACTATTCTCTACTAGTTGATGGCCCATACTCCCACCATCTATATTAATATTGACATAAGTTGTAGATACCATGTACGGATATACTATAATCAGTATGCACACACAGCAGCCCACTAACTGTAAAATTCTTGTCATGCCTTAAAAAATTTTTCAAGTTAAATAATAAAACTAACCGAATACCAACTACCGAATAAAAATGAAAATGAAAATTAAAAATTATTAAGCTACTACTCCTCAAAAGCCAAATTTTTGCAGTACTATAATTCAATTTGACTCTATCGTGTTCTCTCCCGAGCACTCTGCGTACACCCTTGACCGCTCTCGCTCCAAAGAGTACGCTGCATTGGGCAGTGATGAACCCAATCTCGAGCATCAGCAATCCCGATCCCAAAGATATAAATACGCACTCCATATACCCAGTGCCTAATGTGTGTGGTGAAGTTTGCTGAGCAATCATCTACTGATCATAACATAAGTCTCCTCGTTTGGGAATGCTCCGTTACAAGTTAATAGAAGAACCAACCGAACAAGCTTCGAAGAATTCGGACATAGGACGCTCTCGACTAAAGTACTTCCGACCAAACCGATGTGTACTTCCGGCATGTCCCCACATTAGTAATAGTAAATAGTACGCTCAGCGTATTTCTAATAAGAGAATGGTGATAGTAGTGCTAGTATTACTAATAAAGCATTGATGGTACAAACGGTAGTATTTGCTGTGATAAGAGCTTAGATGTGATGGTTATGTTTCTTGGTATAGCTACAGCAAGAGAAGATGAGTGGAGTAGAGTGATATACTAGAAGAGGAAGGACAAGGACAAGAAGGTTTATGCAACCACAAGATAGAGTGCATAAGCAGAGCAGAAGTAAGTTGAACAGCTGGCATCTTCCAGAGATGAAAACCAAGTTTAGTGTTTGTGCTAGTAGAGAGAAAACATCCGTCTATGCACATGTGTCTTTATCTTCCAATCCTTCAGAGAAACAAGCAGTAGAAGTATAACTAGGCCCTGTTCTAGTTTTGTTTTGCAGACTATTTCTTTTCTTTTTTTTTTAAGCTTGGATCTCTGCAGAAGCTTTCTAGACGCTCTGCAGTACATTTTGTCTAGACTAAAACCATCGCTCATTTCATAAAGAGGGATGACCTGATTCTAGCAACATTTTATGTTTAATCTCTTCTTCTGCATCCTAAGCCCAGTCTTCTTAGTTTTCAGAGAAGCCGTTATATTTGAGAGAAAGTCCTTTTCTTATTTTTAGCTTCTGCATTCTAGCCAATATCTTATTCCAACGTGCTCTATCCTTTATTCAGACAGTGCCGTAACAGACTCTGTATCTTGACTGTTGTTTTGCTGGAGAGTAGATATATCAAGACCTTCTTTACCACACATAGCACACATAGCACAACTAATAGCACAACTAGTTATAATAGATGCTAGAAGACCACAGAAAAGAAGACAGAAAAGAAGACTTAGACTTGCATATATGGCACCCGTTTCCCTTTCTAACTCTTGGCATTGTTCTACTTGGATTTTTATTGGCATGCCATGTGCCTATATACTTTTATGGAAATCCAAAGACCTCCTTCTCCTTTTAGCATGCAGCACTTTATATTTAGTGTTCCTAAGATATAGAATGTGGCATTAGTATAAATAAGAAAATTTCATAGCTGGACGCATGGGCCAAGAAAGAGATAGTAACGTGCTTAGACTGTTCCAGGCATGCTTAGCAGGCATGCACTACGGAGCAAAGCTAGCACAGACGGGAAGGATGTCTTCGTCGTTTATCAAAGAAGATGCTACAATTGTTACTTTCTACGACATTGCTATTCAAGTGATATTCAGTGCCTTTTTGGAGCCTTTTGACATAGACTTTGTCTCCGAAGAAGATGAGCACAGTCTGCTCTACCAAGAAACACTCCAAGCAATGAAGAGCAAGACAAAGGAAGAGCTTCTCCCCAAGCACATGCAAGACATATGCCAGTTTATCAAGACGGAAGGTATTTCAGTAGAAAGAACATGCAGGGCTCTGAAGGCCTTGCAGAGCCCAGACAGACTCACGGTTATTTTAGACCCTATTGATGGAACCAAAGGGTTTGTAGGGGGTAGAGAGTTCTCCATTGTCCTATCTGCTGTGCGGAAGGGAAGCCCGGTGTTTTCAGTGATAGCTTCTCCAAGCACGCATGCAGTGTACTACTGCATCAACCAGCTACTGGAGGAGCACGCGCCTTCCCTTCTGTTGGACAGGCCCAAGCCGCAGGTATTCCCCATCAAAGACACGCACGAAGCAACCGTGCAGGCATTCACAAGCACACTTGCAGTTAGAGTTGGCATATCTTTTGAAACCCAGCACTCAGATCCACGGATGGATACGTTTCTTTCTCTCCTGAAAAAGAAGTATGCCGTGCAGGTAGAGAGAATAGACGGGCAGAGCAAGTATGCATACCTAGCAGCAGGCAGGCTAGATTTGTTTGTAAGACTGCCTGCTGCACAGATTCAAGAAAAAGTATGGGACCACTGTGCCGGGATTGACATGGCCTCGGCGTGTGTGATCACAGACATCCGCGGGAACGTTCTTTCTCCATGCACGCCAACCCAGTACGGCGTGATTGCATCCTCGTCCCCCACTCTTCACCAGGAGTCTCTGAAGATCATTTCCAGCCTGTTTGGGTCTAGCGTACCTTCTGAAGCAGAGATGGCTTAAGGCTTAAGGCTTAAGGCTTAGTGTTTAAGGGGCGGGGAAAGCTTGGGCATGCAGAGCAGAATGTCTGGAGAGGGTGTAGAGGGTGTAGAGAAGGAGCCAAGAAACACTCTGTTCATTTATTGTGCGCGGGTTTGTGCTTCATGTGCTACATTGGAGACTCCTGCTTGATTTGGGAAGGAGCCTGGACTGCAATGGTCAGTGTGGTGTCTGCAGGTTTGTACACGCCAATAAAAACGTTAGACAGTTCGTACATGTTTTCTCTCAGACTGATAACAAGAAACTGGCAGCTCTGGGCTTTTTCAGCAATAAACCGCCCAACAATCCCAACGTTTTTGTAATCAAGAGCAGCGTCCACTTCATCCATCACGTAGAAGCTGTTGGGTCTGTACTCGTGCAGAGCAAAGATAAGAGAGAGGGAAGAAAGAGTGCGCTCTCCCCCGCTCAGGTGCGAAATACTCTTCCAGCTTTTTCTCGGGGGCATAACGCTCATAGACACGCCTTCTGAAAACGGATCCAGGTAGTCCAGAGGCTCAAGCTCCGCGTCTCCTCCAAAAGTAAGCGTGTTGTATATCTTTTTAAGATCAGCGTTGATTTTCTTGATGCCTGTGAAAAACTCTGAAACTCTTTTCTCTTTGAGCTGGGCAAGGCTCTGCTTTGCACTGTGCTCGTCCGCTTCTTTGCTCTGAAGAGTCTGCTGTTCTCTGCTAAACCTTTCCTTTTTTGTCTGGTAGTCAAAAAAGACTTCTATGTGCGACGCTAAAGAAGAAGCATCAGCAGGCTTAGACTTGGCACAGCTGCTCCGTGCAGATGCAGATGCAGATGCAGATGCAGATGCAGATGCTAGCACGCTGTAGTGCACCCCAAGCTTGGTTTTTATGCTGCGCTCTTTCTCTTCCAGCGCTTCTATTTCCTCTCTGAGAGACCTTTCTGCTGCACTCCGCTTTTTCAGCTCTTCTTCTGCCTCAGCCTTGCAGGCATCCAGAGCTATCTCCCGCTCTCGCATGGCACTCATCTGCTGCTGTGCTTCTCTTCTCGACTCTTCAATCGTTTCTATCTCCGTTTTAGCACGCCGTATCTTCTGCTCCGTTTCTGCAAGGCGTTTCTCTTCCTCTGCTGGAGAGACAAGCACTATCTTAGAAAGCACGACACTTACGTCTTCCAGAGCCTTCTCCAACTCGTGCGTGCTGGGCAGCTCTTCTTCTGCTTTTCTAGAGAGGTGCCTGTTTCTTTCCTGGAGTGTAAGAATCTGCTCGTGCACGCCAGAGACCCGGGCCTGCAGAGCTGGGTACTCCACGCCTGCTTTTTTATCTATGCTGTGCTTGATCTCCCGCACGTGCTTCTCCTGCACGCTTTCTTCCCTCTGCAGCTCTTTGTGCTCCTTCTCCTGCACGTGCAGCTGCTTCTGCAGCTTCTTTATCCCCGCCTCTCTGCTTTGTTTCTGCGCAGCTTGCTTTTTCAGGCACTCCAGCTTCTCTTTCAGGTGCTGTATCTGAGAGGCTGCATCTTCTGCTTCTTTCCTGTGCTGCTGCAGAACTGCATGCTTGCCTTCGGCCCTGTCCAAGGCTTTGTCAAGCGCTTTCAGCCCGTGCTCCGCCTCTTCCAAGAGGGCTGCAGCCTCCTCCGTTTCTTTCTGCAGCTCGCCCGGCGTTCTTTTCTGCGACAGCGCCACGTACTGCACACGCCCCCCGCTCATCAGCCCGCTCCTGTCTATGACTTTCCCGTCGAGAGTAACCACCTTCGGCCTGTCCGGAGCAAAGGCCCTCTGCATGGCAGCGTCCATGTTGTTCACCACCAGCGTGTCCCCAAGCACGTGGTAGAAGCAAGGCAGGTACTTCTTCTCCGTTTTTACCTTGTCAAGCAAACGGTTTGTATCTTTCGGGGGCGGGACATTCCCGTTGATTTTATCAAGCACAATAAGTGTGTACCTCCCAAGGCGGTGCTCTTTGATGATGTCCAAACACTTCTCCGCCGTGCTTGTCGTGTCTACAACCAGATTGTTGAGAGCACCCTTCCCCACTGCAGAGAGGGCAACTCCAAACCTCTCTGAGATAGACCCAAGGTCTTTGAGTCTTCCGCAGTACCCGCTAACTACCAAGTGCTTTGCTAGCTTGTCTGCTCCGCTGCACCGAGCTTGCTCCTTCTTCGCCTCTTGCAAGAGCCCTTCTCTTCTAGCACACTCGGCAAGTGTCTCCTCCCTGGCCTTTCTTATCTCTTCGACTTTCTGTGCTGCTTTCTCCAGGGCTGCACTGCTGTACTGCGCAGCTCTTTCCCGTATCTCTGCCATCTCTTTGGGAATCTCTTCCATCCCGTGGTCTATCTCTTTGCACGCACTCTCTGCCCCCTCCAGCTCTTTCTGCAGGGCCCTGATGGCTCTGTGCTTCGCCTGTGTGCTTTCTGCACTCTGGAAGTACTTCTCTTCTGCCCGCTTCAAAGACGCGCGCAAAGAAGAAGGCACGCCCTGCTCTATCTGCACAAGCTTCTCCCGGAGACTTGCTTCGCTCTGCGACGCTTCTTCTATCATCCGCTTGTTCTCTTCGAGCTCTTCGCACACAGCTTTCCTCTGCTCAAGATGCGCTTTCTTCCTCTCCGTGCACTGCTCCAGCTCTTCTTGAAGACGCGCCCGTCTTTTTGTGCACGTGCTGTGCATGTCTTGGCTTCTTCGAAACTCCAGGTCTTTTGCCTCGTACTCCCTTTTCTCGCAGAGATAAGACGCTTCGTGCGTCCGGAGGGCACTCTTCTCCCTCTCCAGGGCAGCGTCTGTGCCTTTCAGAACGTCTTTCAGAGCAGACACGGCCCTGCTTAGTTCGGCACTTTCCCGCACGGCTTGCTCCAGCTTCTCCCTCTCTCCAGGCGCCTGCTCTTCCAGAGACGCAAGCTCCGCCTTCGACGCGCCCAGTCTCTGCACGGTGCCTGCAATGTGCTCCTGCAGCACGTGCTCTGCAGCTGCTGCTCTTGGCTCGAGGTACTCCATCTCTTTCTCTGCAAACCGGTACTCTGTTTTGCACCTGTCCAGCACGTCCTTGGCCTGGAGCACGCGCGCTTCTTCTGCCTCTATCTGCTCCAGGTACTTGCTCGTGCCCACTATCTCTTCCAGGTACTCCACGAGCCCGGGGGCCTCCGGCGTGCCTTTGGGCTTCATGTTGGAGATGGCTTCTATCTCCCCCTGCAAGATCATAAAACGGTTGTTCACCAAGTCTACGCTGTACCCTTTGAGCAGCTCGCAAATACTCTCCGCACTCACGGCTTCGTTGTCCAGGTAGTACGTGCTCTTTCCCTTTGTCGTTACACTGCGCGCCACTTTGAACACGCCCCCTTCCTGGTCCGTGAAACTAATTGTAACCGTTCCCTTTGCAGGACGCGGCTCAAGAGAGTTCACCAAGTCTTCTGCCCGGGCGTGCCGGAGCTTCTTCGCCTTGAACCCCAGCACAAAGAGCACTGCATCTATAACGTTGCTTTTCCCAGAGCCGTTGGGGCCTACAATCGAGTTGAACCCCTTTCCAAACGGGCCTATCGTGTGCTCTCCCCTGTAGCTTTTGAAGTTCTCCACGCAGATCCTTTCTATGCACAGCCTCTTCTCCGTGCGCATTCCAAAAAATTAATTAGCCCTTTTATTTATGCGGGGGGGAAGTATGCCCCAAACAGCACGGAGTACACCACGCCAAATGCGAAGTACCCAAAGAGAAGGAGGCGGGGAAGCGTCTGCCTGGACGCAAAGAAGGAAGAAAGCTCCCAGTATATGAGGGGGTTGAAAGAAACAAAGCGGAAGTGCATGTTCATGTGGATGAAGAAGAGGGTGAGGAGTACCTGGAAGAGAAGCACGGAGAAGAGCACGAACACAAGGGCGTTCTTCAGAGTGAGCAAAGAGCTCCATGCGGGGCGGGGTTTCTTAGAGGGCGCCAGGGCAGAGCGTGCTTGGAGGCACACGCGTGCAAGCACAAGCAGGGAGAGGAGGACGAAAGGGGCGCCTACGAGCACGTTGGGGATGTTCTTCTTGTACGTGTAGAAGCGAAGGAAGCCCTGCTCCCAGTAGTGTGCCTGGACGTAGCTGTAGGGAAGCATGTACCCAATGTGTGCAAACCGAGTGCTCCACCAGTGCCATTGGATGGAGCAGAAGACAAGCACGGGGAGGACGGCGTATGCGCATCCCCGAAGAGAGCGTTCAAGTGCGCTGTTGATCACAAGAAGGGGTGCGAGGATGAATCCGTTAGACCTTACACCCGATGCTGCAGCGAGTGCCAGGGCTGCAAGGGGTTTCCTGTTCAAGAGCACGGCGTGCACTCCCAGAAGTGCAAAGAAGCAGAAGAGAGCTTCTGTGTACATGGAAGAGTAGAGGACAGAGCACGGGCTGAAGCAGAAGAGCACGCATGCTTGCTCGGCCTTCTTCTTTCCAAAAAGTGTGTGTGTGATGGCGTAGAGGAGCACGGAAGAGAGGCAGAAAGCGATGTTGGAGAGGAGGACTCCGCATATGCAGACGGGAAGGAAAAGCAGGCGGGAGAGGCCGCGCACAAGAAGGGGGTAGAGGGGAAAGAAAGCTGTCGAGTTATCAGAGACGTACCCTTCTTTGCATATCACGTAGAAGTACAAAGCATCCCACCGCATAAGGAAAGGCACGTGTGTGTGTTCCAAAAGCTCAGCAGAGAGATCGTGGTGTGGAAGTGTGCGGAAGGATGCGTAAGCACATCCCAAAGAAAGGGCTCTAGACACTCCCCAGGTTTTCAATGCAAAATTCATCCACATCAGAATTATTGTATTTTTAATCTCATCAACCACTCCCCCTAACACTCTCACTAACAATAACAGTAGTACTAGCCAAAGGCTATGAGTAGTACTATCACTGATACTAACACTAACACTATTACTAGTACTAGCCAAAGGCTATGAGTAGTACTATCACTGATACTAACACTCTTACTGATACTAGCACTGATATTAACACTGATACTAGCACTCCCACTCTCACTGATGATGGGACGGAAAAAGAATCTCAGGTTAGAAAAGAAAGCGTCCTCGACGGGTCTCGAACCCGCAGCCTTTGCCTTAGGAAGGCAATGCTCTACCATTGAGCTACGAAGACACCAACACAGAGACCAGATGCTGGTCCATGGGAGGGGGAGAGTGCAGAGCGGGAAGAGAGAAAGCAACTAAAAAACCAAGCAAGCAAAACGAGTTCGTATTGGGGCAGTACTTAGTACTTAGTACTAGCCAAACGAAATTTATTTTTTATGGACAGAGGACTTGCACACAACCATATTACAGGCCTTGGAGTGGACAAAGACTTGGGGACTGTGGAGGGAGCAGGACTCTTTGGGATGGAACGGGCAAGGAAGGCTGCAAGTATTTTTGCAGACATGGTTGTGAACAGAAAGATAGCAGGCAAAGCTCTTTTGATCAGCGGAGAAAGCGGGAGTGGGAAGACTGCTCTGGCCTTTGGGCTCTCCCGGGAGCTAGGCATGCGAGTACCTTTTGTGCGGATGGTGGGGAGTGAAGTGTACTCTGCAGAGATAAGAAAGACGGAGATTCTGCACCAGGCTGCACGAAGGGCCGTGAGTCTTCGGATTAGAGAGATAAAAAGAGTGTACGAAGGGGAGATTGTAGACTTAAAGCTGGAGGAGAGGGAAGATCCCCTCAACAACTACAGGAAGACCGTGTCGCAGATATACGTCAGTCTAAGAAGCAGCAAAGGCAGCCAAAGACTAACTCTGAACCCGCATCTCTCGCAGGAAATTCTCAAGCAGAAAATTTCCGTTGGGGATGTGGTGTACATAGAAGCAGACGACGGGGTGATCAAGAAGATAGGGCGGAGTGACACGTACGCCTCGGAGTTTGACATAGAAAGTGCGAAGTACGTGCCCATGCCCAAGGGGGATATTTTCACAAAGAAAGAAGTCGTCCAGGAAACCACGCTGCACGAGATAGACATGGCGAATGCGCGGCCCAAGGGGGAAGACACGGTCTCTGTGATCAACCAGCTTTCCCGGTCTGGGAAGATAGAAATCACAGAGAAGCTTCGGGCGGAGGTCAACTCCAAAGTGTGCAGCTACATAGAAACGGGCAGTGCAGAAGTTATACCGGGGGTGTTGTTTATTGACGAGTCGCACATTCTGGACATGGAGTGCTTCTCTTTTCTCAGCACGCTTTTGGAGTCTCCGATGTGCCCCGTTCTGATCTTTGCAACGAACAAGCAGAGTGCCCAGATAGGCGGCTCAGAGGAGACGGGGCCTTTCGGCATGCCCAGAGAGTTTGCAAGCAGGCTGTTCATCACGCGCATAGAGCCGCTGTGTCCAGAAGACGTAGCAGGCATCGTAAAAGAGAAGCTCAAAACGGAGAAGCTTGCAGTGGAGGAAGCAGCTGCGCAGTATCTCTGCGAGCTAGCACAGAGAGTTTCTCTCCGCTTTGCCTTCAACCTTCTGCCTCTTGCCCGGGAGCAGTCTCCAGAAATCATCACACAGCACGTGCTTGAGTCTGTGTCCCTTCTGTTCTGCAACGAGAAGAGCGAAGAGTAAAGAATAAATTAATGCGTACTAACTGTACCATCAATGATACTAACTGTAGTGTTTCTAGTGCTGGTATCAATCTTAGTGTTAGTACCAACTGTACCATTTGGTTGGTACCATTGATAGTACCATTGATCGTACCATTGATAGTGTTAGTACTAAGTGTACCGTTCGGTTGGTACTGGATGTACCATTATTGATAGTACCAACACTAGTAACGGTACCGTTCGGTTGGTACTTATTCCCTGTAGAGAAGTGAAAATTTTTAGAGAATGTACCCACCAACAATGCATCCGTCAGTGTACTCGGCAGTAGCACACACGCCAACGTGCTATGCATGCGGAGAAGAAATACGTCTGGGATGCCGGGCTTGTGTGCGCTGCGCCATGAAAGAGCTTCCCAAGATACAGATAGAAACGGTGCGGAAAGTAGACAGATGCACAACGTGTCTGCGGTACAGCGTGCCCCCTTCTGGATGGACCATACTTGAGTACGAAGAGAACGAAATGCTGCGGTACCTGCTTAAGAAGATCCCCGAGCTTGCAAAGTACAAGCTGGAGAAAGCCGAGTTCGTGCACTCAGAAGAGCACTCCAAAAGGCTCCGGATGACTCTGCACATCAACCGCACGGAAGAGCTAGCAGAGCAGGGGGCGTACGAGCCCGTTGTGGAAACCGTGTCTATCGTGTGGACCATCAAAGGAAAGCACTGCCTGGACTGTGCGAGAATAGCTTCGAAGCAGACGTGGTCTTCGGTCGTGCAGCTGCGGCAGAGGTCTGAAAGCAAAGCCACGCTGCTGTGGCTGGAGCAGGCTATTCTTCGGGCGGGGCTGCACAACGAGACCACGGACATCAAAGGAGTGCCCCACGGGATAGACTTTTTCTACAAGCACAAAACTCCAGCTCTGCGGCTTGTGCGGTTTGTAGAAGCGCAGGTTGTAGCGCACTCCAAGGACTCAGAGCAGCTTGTGAAGATGGACAAGCAGTCCAGCGACAGCAGGTACAAGTTTGCGTACTCTGTGGAGATACCCAGCATCAACAGACACGATCTGATATACCTGCCAGAAGCACTAGCGAAAGCGTACTCGCTCTCTCAGCTGTGCACTGTGCTGAAAGTGTCCCGGCTTATCTCTTTGGTGGATGTCAGAGGGGCTTTGAAAGACATCAACAAGATAGAGTACTTCAAGCACATCAAGCAGATCCGCGTGCTCAGAACGCAGAAGCACCTTGTGCCTTTTGAGGTCGTGGAAAGCGAAAGGACCAAGCCCAAGGGAGGCGCAGGCACGGGGGAAAACGTGCTGGTGTACGGGAACAACAGCACACAGACGGTCACTGTGCTGAAAGGGGACGGGACGTTTGAAAGCACGCAGACTTTCCTTACGGGGCTCAAAGAAGAAGACAAAGTTCTGGGGTACGACCTGTCTAGCTTCTACACCGATTTGGAAATACAGCCTGGGGTAGTGCTTATCAAAAAAGAAGTAGCAATCAACGAAAACTGGAAAATCAAAAGGCTTACACAGGGCTCTTCTTCGCCAACGGACCCCACGGACTTCAGGCTGCTTGTTGAAGAGATCAAGCAGAACCCGCAGATGCTCAGAACAGTTGACCTGTACGACGAGTACGACAAGCTTATCAAAAACTTCTCGGCGATACAAGTCTCTGAAGAGCAAGCACAAGAATAGAGGCAGTACGCCATGCACTGCCAGCTGAAAGTGCACTACCTACCGCACACAGGGCAGTGCCAACGGACGTGCAGTATATCTGGCATACCCACCAGCTGTGCACTATTTACTATGTACTAATAAATCGTTCTGCTAGTCTAGTCTTGCCCTCTTCGCAGGCGCGCCCTCTGCTTCTCAAGAACTAATCAGGCACGGACATGCCTGGGAAGGTAGCTTTCTCCTTGGAAACCCCAAGTACAAATAAGAGCCGTGCAGGACACGCAGGACACAGGAGGTGTTTCAGGAGAAAAGTGCCCCTGGAGGGTGCAGGAGCCTTCTTCGCACAGGAGAGGTTAGGTGCTTTTAGGAAAGGGAGGGGGGAAGAAGAGAAAGAAGAGAAAGAAGAAGACTCTATGCACGGGCACGGGCAAAGGCAGGATCTTTCTAGGCCTAGAGTGAGAAAGGAGTTTGTGTTTGAAACTGAGCAGCTTCCAAAGTAGGTTTGTGTTATTATTGTGCACGGGAGAGTGTAGCATCAGACTATTAAAAACAGAGATTGGAGATTGGTCAGTCAAAATACAAATAAAGGAGAATCCACTCTAAAACAATGGAAACAACAATGAATGGGCTAGTACAAACCTTTGGGATGGTTGCAGAGAAGGGAGGGGCTGCTGGAAAAGTGAAAGACATTGCCATGCTTATTGTTGGGGCAGAGCTTTCAATCCTAGGGCTGAAGTACATGACAGTGAACTTGGCAATTGTTCTTGGGCTGGAAACATACCAAAGAAGTCTGCTGCTCCTTACGGACGTGCTGGAGAAACTGGCAAGCATGAAGGGCACAAAAGCAGAAGAGTTTGCCAACTACATCATGGCGAGCGAGTGGCGGGTCCTGGGAGTTCTTTTTGCACTGACTATTTTGATTGCTGCGATCCTGATTATGCTGATTAAGTTTTTTCTCAAGCTGGTGATTTGCATATGCTCGGTGTTTATATTCTCAGAAGGCTTTGGAAAGTACTGTCTTGTGCAGATAGGCATTATCAACAGCACAGCGCGCATGGTGATTGGGCTAGTGTTTGGGATTCTGATAGTTGTGTTCTTAGAGACAAAAGTGAAAAAGTTCCTTCTTAGTTTTGTGTTTGCCATTACGGGAGTATACCTGATGTTTGTGGCTCTTAACGAGCTGATGCAAGCCAACCTGGAAATCCCAAACATTGTCTTTGCAGATGCAACTACGTATTCGTCGATACAGTCCCATGTCAAAGAGTCTCTGATGTACTTTATCTCAGTAGGTGTCTCAATGCTCACACAGATAATGGTTGCTAAAGAGTAGAGCACGTGTAGTGCTTATGGTTGGTGCTTGTGGATGGTACATGTATACTTCATATACTGTTTGATAGTGCTCTTTGCTGATATGCAAGCACACGCGTCTATCTAGCAAGAGAGCCGTCTTTTCCTACAGTGTATTGCAAGGATTTGCTTGGCACACAGATAATATGCAGACAGGCTGTGATAGATAAGCAGAGATTAAATGAGAAATTATTCTTTTTTATTTGTACGTAATAACATGCACACAGAGACAGACTTTTTAGCGCTTTTGAAAGAAACCCAAGATCTTCTAGAGACTCCAGAGAGGGCGAGCACAGACGATCTGCACAGCAAAGTCCTTGGGCTCTTTGTGTACCTCGACCGAATGCCCGAGCCGGGTGCACAGCTTGTAGACGCGTACAATGTTTTAGCAGACAGATGCAAACAGCTTGGAGTTCGGGGCATCAAAAGATACAGGCCCAAAGAAAAGAAGAGCCCGTACGAGAAAGAAGAGCTTAGACAAAGAGAAAGCACAGAGATACAAGCCGAGTCTGAGAAGCTAGCCCAGTCTATTCTCGAGCACAGCAAAACTCTAAAGAAAAAAACAGAGGCCTTTGGGAACATGGTAGATCTAAGTAAAAATCTTCTAGACACAGTCACAACCGGCGTCAGGAAGAATGTGCACTATGTAGAGAAGGGTGTAGACACGCTCACCAAAAAGGAATGGTACTCTTTCAGCACAACCCAAACCATTGGCATTGTCCTCCTTGTTCTTCTTGTGTTCTGTGCCATGTACCTGTTCATTCGAATGGTTTAATGGGGAAGTGGAGTGATGGGAGGTGGGATGATGGGGAAGTGGGATGATGGGAGGTGGAGATGTGGAGATATGAAGCAATACCCAAACAGACACGTGCGAGTACTGGAGAGTAACCCGCTCTGTGCAATAAGCAAACGCTTTTTATTCATAGATATAGAGCACGCGTACGTGCACATATGCGATTAGAAGCACTTTCGTTCACGCCTGCAACTGCCTAGCACATAGGCTCTTTAAGTTTTAAGCACTGAATAAACACGGTTATATGTAGAGAGAGGAAGATTGCAGAGAGTCTCTTTGGTACAGAAAGTCTGCAAAGCAAAACCGGCCGTGCACAGTAAGTGTAGAGTGGAGCACAGAAAAGGGAAACACCTCTTCGTATATCTCAAAGAACTTCTGGCTGGTCTGCAGCGCCCCCTCCCCCTCCGCCTTCCGCAAGTGTGCTACAAACATGTCAATTGGAAAGTTTCTCAGAGTCTGGTTGAAGTCCACAGAGTACGAAGACTCTCCCACTTTGCTGGTGGATAGAACACACACGTTCGCAGGAAGCTGGGAGACGTCAACTAAACTAGCCGCCTGGCACGTGTCTGAAATAAACAACACCTGGCCCACTTCTCTTACCTCTTGCAGCCTAGATAGAGCCCGTGTGAAGTCTTCCGTGTAGAAGTACTCTCTGTTGCAGTGCTTGATGAACCCGTCTCCTCCGTGCCCCGTCACGTACACAAGAAGGTTGGTGCTCTTGTCGGCCCCCAGCAGAACGGGGTCCTCTCCAGAGACCATGTTCAGCACCTCGAAGTACGAAGCACCCCTTCTTTTAGGCGTGTAGTCCACGCCTCTTTCCAGGAACTCTTCCCCCACGCACATTTGCCCAAACGGATTCCTTGGGTCGTCAAGCACGTCGTCTACCATAAACACAGAAATGTCTTCTTCTGTGTACCCGTTCTTCTCCAGGAGGCTTTGCAGCCCCAGGACGTTTGAAGCGTGCCTGTAGTTCTCGTACTGGAAGGAGCAGTCTATCAGAATTGCTTTGTTCCGGCACAGACTCTCTGCAGCACCAAGAAGCACGCCCAGAAGAAGCTGTATGCAAAGCTTGCTCATTACGTGCATGTGATTTGTTTTTCTTTATTTAATCTGCAGGGGGCTATCTGTGCCGGGCAGGGCACGGTGTGCAGGGAGATTCAGAGCCGCCTCGGCGTGCATGCACGGGCCTACCCCCCCGCCTGCTTCTGGATCTTCTTTCTCAGGCTTTGGGCGGGGGTAGACCACCCCACAGTGCGCGGCACGCCTTCGGAGACTTTGATGCTCCCTGCGGCGTCTTTAACGTTGCTGATCTTGCAGTTGATGCCGAGGATCATCAAAAACGTGATGGTGAAGCAGATGAGTTCTCCGCCGAGGGAGAAGTACAGAACCGTGTCCAGCTCTTTGTGCACAAGCTCCAGGGCCAGAGTCACAACTTCTGGGTTGCTGCGGCGTATCATGAGAGTGTCCCCCAGTGTGATGTTGATGATTGAAGAGAGCATGCTTGCTTTGTCGTCCGTAGTCCCGCTAGTGATGATAATGTTGCGCACGTCTGTTCTGTACGACAGCTGCAGGTACCCAATAATAGACCCAATAGCAAGCAGGTAGAATATCCCGAAGAAAATAGCTATCTTCAGAGTGAACTTGCTTTTGCTGTTGACAGACGTAGAAGACAGCATGGCCAGGAAGAGGGACAGCATGGTGTTATAGTACAGGAAAGAGCTGCTTGTTAAAAACCGCAGATGCATTTGCTTTTCCAAACTCTCCAGCACGCGGATGTATATGCACGGGTACAAAATGATAGAGACGGATAGTACAAGCAGAAAGAATGCAAGCACGTTTACAAGCCGCCGTATGCACTTGTACGTAAAGCTTGCCATGCACACCCTTTCCCAGGAAAAGATATGCACCTGTGCACCAATCACAAAAACTCTCAGTGTTCCAATAGGCATGCAATTGTAAGGCCTCCCCAGGGCACAGCGCGTTCATTTGTAGAATAGTCTCTAGCAGATGATTTGCTATCCAGTGCCCACAAGACCACTCACAAGGGCATTCACAAGGGCATTCACAAGACCATTCTTCTAGTACTACTAATGGTACCATTCACAGTGTTCTTCTAGTACCACTCACAGTATCACCCACAAGACCACTAATGGTACCACTCACAGTGTTCTTCTAGTACCACTCACAGCACTACTAATAGTACCACCCACAAGACCACCCACAGTGTCACCCACATTACTCCTTCTGTGCTCTATTGAGCAGCTCTTCTATGTTTGGGTACTCTCTAAGCAGAGCCGTGTTTACAAAGGAGACGGAGCACAGCGTCTTAGCTTCTGCCTGAGTCATCATCATGCCCGGCACGAACTCCGTGGAAGGTCTTTTACTCCCGGGCACCCTAGCAGATAAGACTCCGTTTGGAGAGCTGCATCCTTCCCCCCGTCTTTCTGTGCCTAGAGAGGCATAAGAAGCCCGGACTTGCTTGGTTGCACCCCCCAGGATAACTCTCCGAAGCAAAAGGTCCAAGTCCACCGTGCCGTGCCGCACGCTTTGGTCTGCACTCTTTCTTAGCTCGCTCACGGCTTGTTTCGCTCTGTCCAGCTGGGCGTCTATCTCTTCAGCCTCCTTCTTCAGACGCACAAGCTCCTCCCTTCTTCTTTCTACTCTCTGCGGGTGCACTTTTCTGTTTCTCTCGGCCATGGCGTGGCAGTTCGCGTCTATGTAGTACACAGTGTTCTTCAGGGCTTCTTTCTCTGCTTCTTGGAGGGTTCCTCTGCAGAAGGGCTTGTGTGTGTGAGCACGTGCATACTAATACTAATAGCTGAATATTTATTTTTGCATGAAAGATTTAGCAGCTATGGAGATCCAAGGAGAGCAGAAAACAGAAGAGTATTTGAAAAGACAGGGCTTCTTTGAAGACGAGAAAGAAGGAATCAAAAGGGAAAGAGTGCTTGGGATTCTGAACAACCTAGTCAACAACTTCATTGAGAAAGTAGCACAGGAGAACGGGATACCCGAGAAGAAGAACGCGTCTAAGATTTTCACGTTTGGGAGCTACAGGCTGGGGGTGCACTCATCGGGGGCGGACATAGACACGCTGTGCATAGTGCCGAACTTTGTGAGCAGGAAGGATTTTTTTACGCAGTTCTATGCAGACTTGGAGAAGAAAGCGTACATTACAAACTTGTCAAAAGTGGAAAACACGTTTGTGCCGTTAATAAAGTTTAAAATACACTTGATCCCGATAGACCTGGTCTTTGCACGGCTGGATCTTCCTTCGATTCCGCGCGACATAGACCTGCTGGACAATAAGCTGCTTAAGCACATGGACGAGCGGTGCATTCTAAGCCTGAACGGGAACAGAGTAACGGACGAGATTCTAGCAGTGGTGCCCAACGTGATGGTTTTCCACAAGACGCTGCGGTTTATCAAGTACTGGGCGCAGGCGCGGTCTCTGTACGGGCACGCGTACGGGTACATGGGCGGGGTGGCGTATGCCATAACCGTTGCAAAGATATGCCAGATGTTTCCCAAAGCGGGGTCTATGTCTCTGATAGGGAAGTTCTTCAGCACGTACAGCAAGTGGGCGTGGCCCCAGCCGGTGATCATCAAAGAAGTTCCCGACTGCAACTACAACTTGAAAGTGTGGAACCCCAAGCTTAATCTCTCGCAGAGAAACGACAAAATGCCCATCATCACTCCCGTCTACCCCCCCATTTGCTCGACACACAACATCACAATCAGCACACTGACTGTGATCAAAAGAGAGTTTGCGCGGTCTGCAAGTATTTTTGAGTCTCTTATCAGCGAAGAGCTCAGCATTGACGAGGCGCTGGAGAGGCTCTGCGAGCCGTCCGACTTCTTCACGCGGCACAAAAACTACTTCGTGGTGGCTCTGGCGGGAGATGCTCCGGAGAGCTTTGCCAAGTTTCTCGGGTTTGCAGAGACGCGCCTGCGCCTCTTTGCCCAGAAGCTGGAGAGCACGGAGAACATTGCGTACTCGTACGTGTTCCCCAAGCAGTACGCTCTGGAAGACGCTTCCCCAAGCACGTGCGAGATCCTGAAAACACTCGGGTGTAAAAACACTGCGTACACACTGGCCGTGTACTTTGTGGGCATTGAGTTCTCTTCCGCCAAGCTTCCCATCAACGCATCAAGAAAAATGAACCTGAAAAAACCTGTAACAGAATTTAAAATGATGCTTGAGCAGTACGAAGGGGAAGAAGAGGGCGAGCTTGTGTACGACGTGCTTCCCATGAAACAGAAAGCCTTGGCAGACGTTCTTGCTCTGTTTGCACCCGCTTCAAAGAAAAGAAAGCTTGCAGAGAGCTCTGATGACGCCAAAAAAAGAGCCGAGTGCAGCAAATAAATTTTTTTGCTATGAGAATTACACATGTGTACAAATACCCTATCACAACCCGAGTGGCTATGTACACGTTCTTCTACGTCTTTGTGCTTTCTGTGCCAATGTACTACTTGGTGTACTACTTTGGCATAGTTGGGTATGTGCTTACTAGCTGTCCTGTGTACGTAAAAGACTCCGTGTACTGCATCCAGTACTGCAAGAAGCTGTGCTTTGGCGTCATTACTGTGGGGAACGTGCTTACCATGTGCATTGCGCGGTTTCTGTGCTGCTTTCCAACGCGGTACATTTCAAAGCTTATAGCGTACATAATTGGGGTGTTCACGCTGCCCGTTATGGCTGTGCTTGGGTTTGCTGGGGCCTGGTATCTTCTGGGGTGGGGCGTTTCTAATCTGACGGGGCTCTCCTACAAGATCTCCGTCTTGTTTCTTTTTGGGCTGGGGGTGTCTTTGATGCCTCCTTTCTGCAGGAGAAGAGCGCACGTTATTGTGGGCATGCTGAATCCGCATGTGGAAGGGTTCAAGCTCTTGGTGCAGCTGCATGTAAAAACCAAGTCTGTAATATGCCTGCTTCCCTGGGCCGTGGGGGTGACGTACCTGGGGGGGCTGTACTACTACAGAACACAGAAAGAGTCCATTAGCATGGTGGCTAATGAAGAAGTTGCGCACAGAATGCTCTGTGTGCTTGGGAGCTTTGCCATCAAGATATGTGCCACGTACTGGAGCATCTTTCAGTTCTTCCATCTTCCAAACAACAGAAACAAGCTTCTAACGTTCTCTGCTCTCTTCTATCTTGGGTTCCTTGGCGTTGCGAATGCCATATACATTATTTCTCTTGCTATTGTTGATGGCCAAAGATCCTCCTCCATCATGTGCCAGATAGGGCTGATGGCTATTAAACTCTATCTGGAGTGGTCTGTGCCAATCTATCTCTTGAATGCAACAGTAGCTCGCGAGTACATCCGCAGAGTGCACTTTGGAAAAGAGTGGATGCGGACAAACCTGCTGCCTATTGTGTTCTTTGATCTGTGCAGGGCCTACATCTTTATTCCTGTGATTGTGCTTCCTCTGACTGTAACATACTACATTTTTGATAAGTTCCACACACGTACAACATCAGAAATTTCTATTTTGATCTCTTTTACAAGAATGACGTTTACCTATCAGTGGGTGCTAATTGATAGCATGGTGCGTGTGCTATTTCTGGGGCAAAAGCTAGGCATGCCCCTAAAGCTTGCAAAAAGAGTTACCTACACAGACATTGCCAACTCCTACCCCGCGCTTGTTGAAACGTTTCCACAGAGGCCACGAAGATCGCAAGTTGTTATGCCTGGGTAGAGAAGGCCGTCTCTTCATTACTGGGGAGTAGTTGTGTGTATATATAGGAAGACAGAGTGTACTATGGTATGTTTTACATATTCTATCTGTTGAAACCCGTATGCTCAGGTGAGAGCTTGGAAACATAGTATAGTGTGATATAAAGGATATGTGTTCTATAAGAATTGAATTGACTCTTTATGGAAAGTGGTAGTGTACTGTTTATGCTTATGCAGCAGTGTTTAAAAAAGACTGTAAAATAAAATACAGAGTTTAAATAGTAGGAAAATATTTTAATGAAGAACTAATGGCAAATCATTCTTGAATAGGTTATTGGTGTCTTTTGTTATGTACTTTAGGATGTATGCAATACCAGTATCAAGAAGATATGAATATGGGTGTGCATCCAAAAGTGATTTGAGAGAATCTTCCATGAAAGTTTTTTATAACTTCTTTGGAGTTAGATTCTTCTTTAGCTCTTTTATAAAGAGAAGCATGTTCTTGAGTATATCAAATATTGCCATTGAAGTCTTATCAGTGTTAAATGTTCTCACCCTGGTTATTTTTCCTTCACTATCAACCACTAGCATCTTGTTTAGAAGGTTTAAAGCATTGGTAAGAAATTTTTTGAGATATAGCTCAGCGTTCTTATTCAATAACATATTTTTTCCTGTTTCTGGCCTTTTTATATCAAATTCTTTTTGAAGCATAGAAGCTAACTCCGTATCTAGGAGTGTTGTATATGAAGAAGCGTATTGTTCGAATAGTATTTTAAAATCAGCTACTTCTTTGTTCTTTTTCAAAACACATTTCAAGACAGAAAAGTACTCAGCTATAAAATTGTTAAATTTTTCGTCAGGACTGTTCTCAATAGAAGATTTGTATTTGGTTAGCATGCTCTTTATATCTTCTCTAATCTTTTTCGGGTCATTAAGAAAACTATCTATTTCTAGATCTGGTTTCATGGCTAGACTAGCAACTTCGGTTTGGAAATATTGTCTTATTAGTATCATCATAAAATCAGTAGAGGATAGCTTATTTTCATCTATGCATTTCTTTAAGGCTTCTAGATCTTTTTTATTGCTACCAAATCGACCTTTATATATAAAAGATTTCATTTGTGCAGTAATACTAGTATCTGCATCAGAAGCAGAAACGTTTGTAGATAGATCACTGAGGTCAATATTAATATTCAAACCATATCTTGATGCTAAGCCCAAACCAATTAATATAAGGACTATTATCATCCATATCTTACATCCAGACGTCTTACTTTGCGTTTGGTTTGTGCTCTGGTCGTTTTCCTGCGGGATTTCTAAACACACCCTTTCTTCTTGGCCTTTATTAGTATTGGAAGCACCTCTTTCCCAATTGGGGTTTGGGTTAATTGATGTAGGTGCACTATTCTTTACTGGTTGATGCTTCTTAGTCCTATTGTCTACATTGATATTTTTATAAGTTGTAGATACCATGCACGGATAGAGTATAATCAGTATGCACACACAGCAGCTCACTAACTGTAAAATTCTTTTCATACCTTAAAAATATTTTTCGGCTAAATAATAAAACTAAAACTAAAACTAAAGCTTGCCAATGTATCTATCTGTACTGAAACGTGTCCATAACTCGCTCTAGTCTATACCTGTCGAAATTCTCTCTTTTCCAACTGAGCATCCCACTCAGGCACTTCCTCTATTCTTTGTTGAGAAATAACTGTTTTGTGTTTGTGTTTTGTTTGTACTTAAGACCTATCTCTACAATAATACTCTATGTTCTCCATAAATTCTTTTTCTCTTTTCATTTTCTCTTTTCATTTTCTTTGGATAGAGCATAAAGCACTAATAATAGACGTGGCCTACCCTGCCTTCTTTGTAAGGAAAAAGTTGAAAATATTTATTATGCTGCACAGACTCGGCACAATTACTCCATCAAGTCTGTAATAAGCACAGGCTGTGACAGAATTGCAACAACGCCCCCTCGAAGAAGCACTTTTTCTCCAGAAGGCGTGTGCTGTGAAAGAATAAACACTTCGGCATTGCACTGTTTAGCAAGAGAAACCATGTGCTCTATGCCTTCTCTTTCTTTGGGATCAGAAGACTTCACACACGCATCAACAAGAATGAGCTTTTTAATAAGATAGTTCTCGGCAGCACAGAGCACTTCTTTCTGCCCCGTAGATGTGCCTTTCAGAGAGGCTTCTTCCTTTGCAAAAAACTCGTTGGTTGCAAGCACTTCCTTCCCGTACTTCATGGCGGCCATCTGCCGGAGCATGTCTGGCATCTTCAAAATCACGTCCAGAGTTTCGCCATCCCCCTTGTACGTGTTCTCTGCCGTCACTGCTTTCTTAATAAACAGAGTTTTGTTTTTCAGGTGCGGGGCTTTTTTAAAGAGCTCGGAGAACTCTTTGTCCTCCCCAATCACAACAAGAAGAAGCACGCCGTCTTTCACAGACCGGAGAATCTGCTGCACTACTTTCTCCCGCCCCCCTTTGTTTTTTTCCCTCGGCACCGTGCTTACTCTTTTTGTCGTGTACTGCGAGGAAAGAACAACAGCATACGTGTCTTTCCTGCAGAGAACATATGCAGTTTCTGCTTTGTTTTCAAGAGTAAGCTCCCGAAGCATTTCTATCACAGAGAAAGACGCCTCTTCTTTCGTTATGGACACTCTTTGGTGCACGGGAATCTCCAGCGTGTGGAAAGACCCCACCTTGGTGTACTTGGTTTCGTTGAGAATCTTCCCTTTGAGGAAAAGAATGCCCACGGCCAGGTCCACAGACACGTCTTCAACTTGTATTTCCAAAAGAAGAGACACCCGGCTCTTGGCTTTGGTGTCGTCTCCCAGAACAGTCCGGGACGTGTACGACTTCACTTTATCCTTGGCCTCAACCACTCTGTACAGAGCGTATATATCGTCTATGTCTTCTGGAGTAACATCCAAGAACGTCTCTTGTTTGTTGCACTTCCTTGCAAACACACGCATCTATTTTTGCTGCTTAGAGCCAAACATTTATGCACGTTCTTCGCATGCTAGCATGCGTGCTGTGCACGTGCCTGGCCCAAAGCGCCCAGAAAGAGAACGCGTGTATTTTCATTCTGTGCAGGGACTCAGACCTTCCCGGGCTGCGCACGACTCTGGAGATTTTCGAAGCCCGGTTCAATGCGAAGCACAAGTACCCGTACGTTATAGTGAACAACCAAAGCTTTTCAGAGGAGTTTAAAAAAGAGATTTCCGCCGTTGTCACGGACGTTGAGTTTGGGGTGGTCCCGAAAGAGCACTGGGAGTACCCGTCCTGGGTGAACGTCGCGCATGCCCGGGCCCAGATGAAGCAGATGGAAAGCAAAGGCGTTATCTACGGAGGGATGGAGTCGTACAGGCACATGTGCAGGTTCTTTTCAGGGTTCTTCTACAGGCACCCGCTTGTGCAGAAGTACGAGTACTACTGGAGAGTAGAGCCAGACACGGTCCTGGAGTGCGACGTGGAGTACGACGTGTTTGAGTTTATGAAGAAGAACAAGAAGAAGTACGGGTTCGTGATCACGCTGCACGAGTACGTCTCAACCATCCCAAGCCTGTGGAAGAGCGTAAAGCGGTTTATTTCAGACTACAACACCACGTACAAAAAAGGAAAGCTCTGGGCTCTGCAAGAGTCTGGGAATCTGCACCGCTTTATTACCGATGAAGTCTTTGAGAACTACAACCTCTGCCACTTCTGGTCTAACTTTGAGATAGGAGACTTTTCTTTTTTTAGAAATCCCAAGTACCAGATGTACTTTGACTACCTAGACAGAACGGGAGGCTTCTTCTACGAGCGCTGGGGAGACGCTCCCGTCCACTCCATTGCCGTTTCTTTGTTCCTGAAAAGAAGCGAAGTCCACTTCTTCGACGACATAGGGTACACCCACCCGCCCTTCACATACTGCCCCAAGCCTTCGGCTCGGAAGTCTCTCTGCCGGTGCACGCACCTCAGATCCACAGAGCTTGTGATCCCCGCATGCATCACCCTGTACAAAACCATCCAGCTATTTGACACCCAGCCTGCAGGATGAAGAAGGCTCCCCCTTCTTTCCGTGCCCGGGAGAGAAGATGTACAGAGAAGGCACGCCAAACAGAAGGACGAGGTACAGTATGTTTGCACAGTGCGCCTGGAGTACAGAGCACTTTTTCCAGTCGAAGAGCACGTTTCCAACAAGCACGTACACGTTTGCCAGCAGGAAGAAAGGGCCCATGTACGCACTGAGGCCGTTAAGCACTTCAATGTGCTGGAGCTTGTACACGCTCGACGCGAGGTAGAACACGGCCATTGGGAAAAGAATTGCTCCGCAGGAGAAAGAAGTGAATGCGAGATTGCAGAGGCGTCTGGAAGAGCCCAGACCCGTCCCCAGAGAAGACATGCCGTGCACGCCCATCAGGAACACAAACAGTCCAAGCAGCCTGCATCCCGTTCTCCTGCACGTGTCCTTCTGGAACACCGTCTCTCCCACGTACTTCCCCAGGAACAGCACTCCCGTGTACGGAAGAAGACTTACAAGGCCTTCTCTGTTGGCATCCACCAAAGTTGTTCTCCCCGCATGGAAGATGTACGGCACCATCCCGCGGGATGCCAGCACGGCTTCGTGCACGGAGAAGAAGAAGACGCACGCCAAAGCAGCAGGCATGCGTCGGAAGAGCACGCTGAGCGAGTGTGCAAGGAGGTACACAAAGTAGAAGTTCAGGTGCACGCCGTACTCCGACGGGTCGGAGTGGTACCCCGACTGCAGCACGCCCAGGCGGATGCACCCCATGGCCAGCATGTACGCCGCCTTCCTCCACCTGAATCTGTGGCTCTTAGCACAGAGAATGCCTGCGTTGAACATGAACGCAACAACGCCAAAGTCCATCAGGGAGAGGCCGAAGTACTCTGTCTTCATCTTGTATGCGGGGTACACGCTGAAGTCGCATGCAAAGATAGAAATGCACACGAGGCTGCACACAATGTACCTGAACCCGTTGACAAGCATGCGTGTTTCTTCTTCAGTAAACCTGGGCTCTTTCTCCTTCCCCGTCCCCTTTGTCCTAGTCCCAGTCCTTGCCCTTCTGGCCTTGGCTGCCCACATCGCACCTGAAAGACCGCACAGCCACCAAGAGAACCACTCCGTGCGGCTTACACTCACTGCATAGTGCGCGAGTGTGTTGAGGGCCAGGAGCACCCAGCCGTTGGAGAGGTCCAAGTAGTCGGCTATCACAGCCACGTAGATGGAGCAGGAAGTTGTGTGCAGGAGCTCAGTCTTGGAGAACATTAAAATTAAACTTAAAAAGATTTTCAGAATAACAGCAATAAATGGACGCCATGGAAGAGCTGAAGAAAGCACACGCAGAAGAAACAGATCCAAGGAAAGCCCAGAAGCTTGAGAAGAAAATGGCCAAGCTTGCAAAGTTCCTTGGGAAGACGCACATCACTCCCGCTCCGAAGAAGGAGAAGAAGAAGCTGGAGTTTGCAGAAGAAGCTGCCCTGCCCGAAGGGGAAAAGAAGCATGTGCTGAAGCTAGAGGGACAGTTCAACCCCCTCGGAGTAGAAAGCAGCTGGTTCTCCTGGTGGGAGAAGAGCGGGTTCTTCACTCCAGAGCACGCGGGGCAGAAGAGTCGCGGGCAGAAGGGAAGCGGGAAGAAGTTTGTGATGGTGCTCCCACCCCCGAACGTAACGGGGTCCCTCCACATAGGACACGCCATGATGGCTGCAATACAGGACGCCCTTGTCAGGTTCAGGAGGATGGAGGGGTACGAGACGCTCTACCTCCCAGGGACAGACCATGCGGGCATAGCCACGCAGGTGGTTGTGGAGAAGTCTCTGGCGAAGAAGGGGCAGACCAGGCAGATGCTTGGAAGGGAGGAGTTCCTTGCACGCGTGTGGGAGTGGAAAGAAGCGTACGGGAGCGAGATAGTGGCGCAGTTCAAGAGGCTGGGCAGCAGCTTAGACTTCACGCGGGAAAGGTTCACCATGGACGCGGGGTGCTCGAAAGCCGTAACGGAAGCTTTCGTGCGCTTCTACAGGGAAGGGCTGATCTACAGGGGGAACAGGCTTGTGAACTGGTGTGCGAAGATACAGACGAGTCTCAGCGACTTGGAGGTGGAGTATGCAAGTGTTGAGCCGTACCAGAAGATATGCACGGACGGGAAGAAGTACGTGTTTGGAAGGCTCTTCACAGTCAGGTACGACCTTGAGAAGGACGGGCGCGTTATTGGGAGTGTAGACGTCTCCACAACGAGACCAGAAACCATCTTTGGGGACGCGGCCCTGTGCGCCCACCCCGAAGACGGGAGGTACGCCCACCTCAAAGGCGCACACGCCCTGAACCCACTGACGGGGGAGAAGATGCAGGTTATCTTTGACGAAGCTGCAGAGATGTCTTTTGGAACGGGCGTGCTGAAAGTAACGCCTGCGCACGATCCGGTAGACTTTGCACTCGGGGAGAAGCACGGTCTCCCCATGGTTTCTGTGATAGACGCGGAGAACAGGCTCACAGCAGGCCCGTTCAAGGGAGAGCCTCGGTTTGAAGCGAGGGAGCACACCGTGCAGATGCTGAGGGAGAAGAGCCGGCTGGTCAGGGAAGAGGGCCATGCGGGATCAGTACCTCTGTGCTCGCGCACGGGAGAAGTTGTAGAGCCCCGGCTTATGCCGCAGTGGTGGATGAAGTGCAGTGCGCTTGCGCAGCAGGCCATGGAGAAGTCGGAGACGGGAGAGTTGCAGATTGTGCCCGAAGAGATGAAGAAGACGTGGAATGCGTGGCTGGGAGGCATCAAAGACTGGTGTCTGTCGAGACAGCTCTGGTGGGGGCACAGAGTGCCTGCGTACACGGCAAACGGCAAGTGGTACATTGCGCACACGAAAGAAGAAGCGGAGAAAGAAGCGGGGTGTGCCGTGGAGCAGGACGAGGACGTGCTGGACACGTGGTTCTCTTCGGGGCTCTGGCCGTTCTCTACGCTTGGGTGGCCAGAGAGCACGGCGGATATGGAGAAGTACTACCCAACGTCTCTGCTGGAGACGGGGAAAGACATTGTGTTCTTCTGGGTGGCGCGGATGGTGATGATGGGGCTTGCCCTTACGGAGAAGCTTCCGTTCAAGACGGTGCTCTTCCACAGCATTGTGCGGGATGCGAAGGGGGAGAAGATGAGCAAGAGCAAGGGGAACGTGATAGATCCCGTAGACGTGATTTCGGGGACGACGCTGGAGAAGCTTTTGGAGAGGGTGCGCAACGGCAACCTGTCCGAAGCGGAAGTGTCCAAAGCGTGCAGGGCTCTGGCGCAGGAGTATCCGCAGGGGATAGAGGCGTGTGGGAGCGATGCTCTGCGCTTCTCCCTTCTAACGAACTCGTCTCTTGGGCGGGACGTGAACCTGAGCGTGGACAAAGTAGCGAGTTCAAGGAGGTTCTGCAACAAAGTGTGGAATGCCATGAAGTTCGTTATGGCGCAGTGCGTGGAGAGTGGAAGGGAGAGAAGTTCTTTCCACAAGGGAGTAGATGCGTGGATAGAGACGAGGCTCTCCCAGACGGTGCGCGTGGTAACGGACGCCCTGGAGCAGCACGGGTTTATGAAGGCAACAAACGAAGCGTACCAGTTCATGCTGTACGAGTTCTGCGACTTCTACCTCGAGCTGTTCAAGGGAAGGAAAGATGCCGAGGGGGTGCACACGCTTCGGCGCGTGGCTGTGGAGTATCTTCGGCTGATGCATCCTTTCCTGCCTTTCCTCACGGAAGAAGTGTACCAGGCCATGAAGAACAACTACGAGGGGGAGTCGGGAGAGTCTTTGGTGTTTGCCGAGTCCATCTGCATAGACGCGTACCCCGTTCCGGGGGTGGAGTATGCAGAAGAGTCTGCTGAGGTGGAGAAGGTCCTTGTTCTAATCAGGGACGTCCGTTCAGAGCTGGCACAGAAGCCAGGCATGCAGGAAGTGCACATCACACACTCCAAAGCCAGCCAGATGGTATCTTTAGGGCGGGAGTCTATTGCACGGATGGTATCTCTCAAGGTCTTCCTCACAGAGCAGTCTGGGGACTCCAGCACGGGAGACGGCATAAGCTTTGTCTTGCAATAAAGGAATCATATGATAAACAATAGCCCAATACAGCAACAGTAACGATAGTACTACCAATGATACTAGCACTAGGATTAACAGTGATACTACCAGTACCACCAGTGATACTAGCACTAGGATTAACAGTGATACTAGCAATAGCCCAATACAGTAAAGATAGTACTAGTACTAGTATTAGGGGTAGGATTAACAGTACCATCACTAAGAGTACCAGCACTAGGACCAACAGTAACGGTGACAACGGGTCCTGCCAAGAATGGAGATTTAGTTTATTTGGTTTGGCCTGACTGCTGGATGGATGTCTTTCTGGAAGCACCACAGCATCTGCTGGACCTACTTACTCTTGGCCTTGTCTTGTGCAGAGACTGGCTCAGAAAACGTTGCAGGTGGATGCAGCTTTGCTCCAATGTACCTTTTCACAATGGCATACTTCTGCTTGACAAGAGGAGACATGCTGGGCGACTCTACAACACTGTCAATAGACTCAATAATGTCTCTTGCAGCCTTCTTCATGCACGGATTGGTGTTGTACTCGAACCACGCAAGACTTGTGTAGCTAACAACCACAAAAAGATCTGCAGTTCCCGCTAGAAGGTGCAGCACCAGAAGCGGAACAGAAATAATCTCTATCTTGAAAGCAAGCAGAGTAAGCTCGTCCCTTTTGCTGGAGAGAGCTACAGCAGCTTTGATCGCGTTCGTTTTCTCAAACTTCTGCTTGTGCTTCACCACATACGTCGCAAGAGAGAGCACAGACATCAGGAAAAACGGAAAGATGGGCACCACGGCGCTTTTCATGCTCAGAAGAGAGCACGCTACAAGAAGACACCTGAAGTTCCCGTCCCGCAGCAGCTTCTGTATGTTGATCACGGGCGTCTTGAAGAACACACACGAACTGTACGTAAGCATCAGCATGGAGCAGCACAGAAGGTGCAGAACTCTTTTCCCAAGCCCCAAACCAAAGACCGTCTTCACCACAACCAGAACGTACGCAAAGATAAACCCAAGGCTTCCTCCAAGCCAGGCGCCTTGGATGTAGTCGTTTTTGGTGAGCGAGTGTCCCGCTGTGCTTTTCTTCATAATTAAAGAGAAACCAAACCAAAAATTTTAAATGAAAGGCAAAAAAAGAGGCGGAGGGCGCAAGAAAGGCCATAACGAGCCCATGGTCTTTATGGAGGAGGGAGAAACCATCTACGGGCAGATTGCAGGTGCTTTGGGGTCATCTCGCTTTGAAGTGCTGTGCATAGACGCCGTCTCGAGAAAGTGCCAGCTGAGGGGAAGCATGCACAAGTCCGTGTGGGTGCAGCCCAACGACATTGTGCTTGTGAGTCTGCGGCACGACCAGAAAGACACGGGGGACATATGCAAGAAGTACTTCCCCCCCGAAGTGAAAATTCTCCGGGAGAACAACCTCATCCCAGAGAACTTCCGGCAGGATGCGGAGGACAACCAAGCTGAGTTTGAGTTCCAACGGATATAGATATAGATATAGATGGGATGGGCAGAGAAGAAAGCGTTAGAATAAACAGACTATTTATAATTTTGGAGGAGCTGGTATACGCTCTCTTGTATTTCCTTCTGCATGAAGAATCCGTCGTTTACTTCATAGAGGTCGTCTGAGACCAGGTGCAGGTTTTTTGAGCTTTCAAGAATCCACGTGGTGATAAACTCTTTCGGGTCGGCTACAAAAGACTGGAGGGACTTGATCTTTTCGTTTTGCTTATCAATGCGCACGAGAATGTCGCTGATCTTTTTGTCCAGGATTGAAATCTTGGCTTCGTTGAAGTATGCATACTCCTTCGTGTCTGAGTCCAGCTCCACAGTGATGTCGTACGCCACCTGCGCCTTGGACCCCGGAGTGTTGGGCACTGCAAAGTCCATCTTGATCATCTCAACTGGTGTAATGTACATGTCTAGTCTTTCAATCAGATCTTTGAACGTGATCTCTTCGGCTTTGAACACCCGCTTGAACACGGAGTTGCACACGATGGCTTTCGGCTTCTTTGGATCCCGCATCTTCTGTGCAATGATGTACTTCCACACCCCCAGGAGAATCACTGACTTAGACCCCGCTTTGACGCCAATCACTTCTGCTAGGTCTTTGCACACGGTGTACGTGCCCGTGTAGCTGATCAGTCCAAGGTACAGAGTTGCCCTGTCTGTGCTGTGCAGGGTTTTGATTTCAAACTCAGAAATCCTGCCTTCGCACTCCGTGTTGTTCCACTCAAAGAAGCTTGGACTTGCACTCTCCAGCGCCACAAAAGACCCTCTGGGCAGGCGCTCAGATGTTTCTTCTATCTTCAAGCATTCTGCAGAGGCCTGGAAAAGATCCGTCTGGGGCTGGGACAGGTCTACATACAGCTTGCTGATTGCCGAACTGATGGGCCTGGTCTCTGCCTGGGCCTCTCCAGACTGCCCTTCTTTCTCTGCAGAAGACACTTCTTTCCGGATCTTCCCCCCTATGAGCATAAAGAGGGCCCCTTCTGCACTTCTTTCCATCATCACATTTATTCTGATGGTGCTGGGATGTTTTATCTTTTTGAAGTGTGCCTCTTCAACTGCCATTTTCTTTTTAGCAACTTCTTTGTTGAGTCTTTTCTCTATCACCATTAGAGACTCAAAAAGCGTGTAGAGTCTTTCACTGCGAGACATAAAATAAAAAATTAAAGAATTAATTCGCTTATACCAACTGAATTAACTAAACACCACTAACCGAATACTACCAACACTATCAACACTATCAACAGTAGTACTAATACTGCCAATACTATCTGTAGTACTACTAATACTACCAACACTACTAACACTATCAACAGTACCACTAATACTACCAAGACTATCAAGACTACCAAGACTACTAACAGTACCAACGCCATAGTCATTCATAGTCATTCACAGTTGGTTGTTCACACACCTAGTTCGTTATATCCTTTAAGCTTGTACAGATGCCCTTCTTTGTGGGATACCTGTGCAAGAACGTACATAAAAGTCTCTTCTGGATCAGACAGCTCCTTGAAAGATAAGACAAGCGCACCTTCTGAGCTTTGCATTCTTCCAATGATGGAAAGAAAGATACCCGACATGTCTTTGAAGAACTCTGGCTTGATAACGTACCTCCCAAGAACTGGGAAGGTAAGCTCGTTCAGAGCCTGTGCAAGGAGAGAGTGCGGAGCCCTGGGGAACATGTCCTGAAGAGTGCTTAGGTTTGTTACTCTGGCGTTGTATATGGTACGCTTGATCTCTGTCATTACTGCATCTAGAGCCCCCTCGGCCTCCTTGCCGCTCTCCTTAGCACTCTTAGAACTCTTAGCACTCTCAGATACGTGCTCATGGATGCTCTGCAGAGACGGAATGCGCAGCGTGTTTTGGAAGACGGGAAAGGGTGCAGACACGCTGTACTTCTTCCAGGGCTCTTTTGCAAGCTTCTCCATGATGTAGTTGGGATTCTTTGCTCGGCTAAGCACTTCTTCGTGGGACTCGCTGATGGAAAAGATGCGCATGGACTCTTTCTTCTGGGTTTTAGAGAGAGTGTCTGGCGTGTCTGGAAGAACTGGTCTGAGCTGAAGAATATTCTCTACTTTCTCTCCAAGCACTGTGCCCTCTCCAACGGTTAGGACATAGTACTCATTGATACAGTCTGAAGAAACGCCTCTAAGACACGTTTCTCCCATTTCTGTGTTTGCTTTTGCCTCTACGTACTTTCCTTTGTCTTTGGTCTTTACTTCTTCTATATCTGGAAGTGTGTCGTGCAGGGGATACTGGAATATTTCCACAGAAGCACCAAGATCTAGCACTACATTGTACTCCATGGCTTGCAAAATATTTAAAGAGTTTAGTTTAAGTTTAAGTTTAAGCTTCTGTGTAACGGAAAGTTTGAGAGGTTGAAAGGTTGAGAATCTGCAGGGCACACTGGACGCTTCCTTTGTCTCTCTTAGTGCTCTTTTGACATATCTTTTGCATCTTCTTCTCATATAGGAATGGTTTATTGATATTCAGTATTCGGCTACTGTACCATCATTCAGTACCAATTAGTACTGCAGTTAGTATTACAGTTACTGTACTATCATTCAGTACTGCAGTTACTATACCATTCAGTACCAATTAGTATTACAGTTAGTGTTGTAGTTAGTGTACCATTCAGTACTACAGTTGTGGTGCTACAGTTACTGTTCTAGAGTGCTGATTCTTTGTGCTTGTTTAAGAAAGCTTGTATCTTTTCCTTTAGCTCTAGGTCTTCTACAATGTCTTTTTCTGTGAGGGTCTCTCTCGTGAAGGGATCTATTGGATCGTTGATCAGAATCATCGTGGCTGTTGACTTGTCCACCCGCGTGTTGCTTGTTTTGAGAATCACCGGATCTTTCATGGGGGCAAACGTGAGGGGATCAATGAACTCTTCTGGGAAGTCTATCTCTTCCTCGTCCGTGTGCTTGATGTTCTCCATCCGCTGTGCAAAGAGAGTGCACTGCGCTCTCTCCCCCTGCATGATAGTCCCTTTTCTGTCACAGATAGACACGGCTTTTCCAAACAGCTCGGCTTTGAACATTCCGTCTTGCATAATAGCTTTGGCAAACGTTGGACTCTTGATGGCCGTGTACATCTGCAGCCGCACAGCCAAGTGCTTTGCAGGCGCGAACTCGCACTTCGCTTTGTTTTTCACGTTCAGGTCTTTCGCCTTTGTCCCGGCTAGAGCCATCAAAGACGCGTTCAGCATAGACGCCAAGCGGGGAGCAGTCAAAGACGTAAGGAAGACTCTTGGAGAAAGACGCATCAGCTCCAGCAGAAGATCTTCTATCTCGTTGAGCACTTTGAAGTACATCCCCGCCGTGCCCATGGAGTGGTCCAGCGTGATAAGAAGCTCCTCCCTCTCTGCTTCGTCTTTGGCACTCTCCAGACGCGCTTCCGTCATTGCTGTTTTTTTCAGCTCTTCAAACCCGCGCTCCTGCGCATCCACAAGAGAAGAAATGCTGTGAAGAATAAACGCATGCCTGTGCTCAACCTGCCCTTCTTGGGGAGACTTGCTCCCCGCATCAAGCAAACGAACCATCTCGTCCTGGTACTCGTACCTTTTCAAAAGCTGGCTTATCCCCATGGACAGCTGCGCCCTTTCGTCTATCCTCTCCAGAGTGTGCTTGATAGCCGTCTGTATCTCCACGTAGTAGGCAATCAGTGAGCCCAGCAGGCCCGGCATGTACTGCAGAGTGTACATGTACGGATGGAGCACGTGCATGGCAAGCTGCTTGTAGTTCACGTTGACCCGGGCGTGCGAGAGTACTTTGGCACAGAAGCCAAT
This sequence comes from Nematocida sp. AWRm77, assembly GCA_024244115.1. Lineage (NCBI taxonomy): Eukaryota > Fungi > Microsporidia > Nematocida > Nematocida sp. AWRm77. The sequence goes on from JALPNA010000067.1 coordinate 74,569, forward strand.
GTATGCATTCATTCTTGCTTCAGGCACGCTTAGGAAGAACTCGCCCATTTCTCTGAAGTGCTGCACGTGGGAGATACACTTCATCATCTGCAACGTACCTTCCAGTGCAAAGATGGGCACGTCTGAGAAGAGGGGGCCTTTCATCGCGTGCTTGAGAAAGGCAATGGAGAAGGCCATCACGCACATTTCTTCGTTCAAGTTGGCGGGTATACACCAGGGAAGCTTCAGGTACTCCACAAACCCAGACAGACGCTCTATGTACTCCCTGTGCTTTCTGTACTTCTCCGGAGCTGCCTGCTGGATGGCGGGTGCTCGAGCCTTCTCTCTCTGCAGAGTGCGCATGTGCTCCCGCAGAAGATTCCCCAGCCCAATGTAGCTGATCTGGTTGATAAGCAGCTTGGCATAGAAGATGTGTGTGACAAACTTGTCTTCACTCCCACTCTCCTTCCCACTCCCTTCTCCCGGGCTGATGCTTCCCCCCACGGCAGAGAACTCCATTCCTTTCAGGTACGTGCATCTGCGCATGTACTCTGCAGGAATCTCTTCCGCTTTCTTTGTGCTGGCCAGGACGGGAGAAAGAAACTTCGTCAGCACGTTGGATACGCACAGCGCAGCCCCGTCGGAAATAACTGTTTTCGGGTCGTACTGCAGCTTCTGCCTGGACTCGTTCTCTTTGAAGAGCGTGAACACGTACTCTATAAAGTGCTCCTTGACCTGCACGTCTTTCAGAATAACTGTTTTGATGAACACGTACAGCCTGTCTGATAGGGCAGAAATACCCGCCCGTGCACGCACCCGCGCCATCTCCAGATCTGCAGGAGACTTCCGCGTGAAGTTCAAAGTGATCAAAGGCCCCGGGACAGCAGCGGGGTACGCACTGATGAGGTTGGCAAAGCAGCACGGCATCTTCTGCTTCTCCCCAAGCCCCAGCTGCTCTGCAAGCCACTTGGGCACTCCGTCTTCCTCCGTGTCTACAGACAGACCCCACACGCACCGCTTCCTGAACACGCGGGATGTGCTCGGTATACTCCCCAGCTTTCTGAACGTCTCCAGAAGCTGCTCGGCCACGGGTATGCCTTCAAGCACGCTGCACTGTGTGGACCCGAGCGTGTACAGAATGCTGAGCACCAGGCAGTCCACGACCTCTTTGTTCTGGGCGTGCTTGTACAGAAGAGAGACGAACTCTACTTCTTTCGTCTTCCGCACGTGCTCAGACACGGAGAGCAGAATGCAGAAGGGCATGCCTCCCCGGAAGAAAGCGTGGGGTGTCTGTACCAGATCAAGGTAGCACCCAACCATCTTTCTCTCCCGCTCTACTTCCCTCTCTGTGCCCTGGCTTCTCTTCTCCATCTGGGTGAGGCATTCCGTGATCTCCCCCACGGCTTTCTCTATGTTCTGTGTCTTCTCTATGTGCTTAGTGAAGAGTTGGGGTGTTACTTCTTCGTGTCCTCCAAAGACTCTTTCTATCATAAACAAAGAATAAAAGTATGCTTATTACTTATACACACACACGGCACATGCACATGCCTAGACTTATGTGCAGTAGTACCAGAAACAAGCAGTAGTACCAGAAACAAGCAGTAGTACCAGAAACAAGCAGTAGTACTATTGAGTAACTGTAGTACCATTGAGATGGAAACGGAGTACCATTGAGAGACGGAGTACTATAAATAGTCTGTAGTACTACTAGAGATGGAAACAGAGTACCATTGAGAGACGGAGTACTAGAGAAACAAGTAGTAGTACCATTGAGTACTTCCATGTGTACTATCAACGACGGAGTGTACTACTAGAGATGGGTAGAGACGGACTACCATTGAGTACTGCCAAAGACGGACTGTACTGGAGTAGCTGGGTAGATGTACTTCTGGTTTTTTTTCTTGTTTATGCCTCTGCCTCTTGCGCCTTCTTTCCCTTCCGCGCACGCATGCTCGGTCCCCCCTGGCTCCTGGAAGACACGGGGAAGGAAGGGCCGTGCACGGTGCGACAAACATGCCAGAGTGCACTGATCACCTGAAAAGGGGTGTATTAAAGAGACGAATATACTCTGTTTATTTTTTATTTTCAAATGGATCGTCACGAGTTCAATGATCTGTGGGACGGAGCGGCCTTTGGAGAGACGGAGCCGCGGTACCTCCGCGTGAGAAAGGCACAGGCGCCTCAAGAAAGGTTCGGCATCAGAGAAGAGGGCGGGCGGTGCTTGGGGTTCTCTTCTTCCGTGTTCTACAGGGGAAGGCTGGACGTTGAGCCGCGGAAGGACAGGCTGTGCAAGAGGCCGCTGCCTTCTAGACCCTTCCGGGTACTGGACGCACCTTCCATTCTGAACGACTACTACCTGAATCTCCTTGACTGGAGTGCCCAGGATCTAGTTGGGCTTGGACTGAGCGACCATCTGTACCTCTGGAATGCAAAGACAAAAGGCATTACGCATGTGGGGAGTGCAGTTGAGAACAACTACGTCTCGGGGATTTCTTTCTCTCCGGAAGGGCTTCTGGCAGCAGGCATGTCTGACGGGCACATCCAAGTGTTTGACAGCGAGAAGGGCCTGGTGTGCTCTCTTCCGCAGAGGAACTGCCGAGTGGCTTCTGTGGCGTGGGGTCCGGGCGTGCTGTCTGCAGGGTCGAAAGACGGGGCCATCTTCAACTTTGACATTCGTTCGGGAGAGCACGTGTCCAGCTTTCTGTCGCACACGCAGGAAGTGTGCGGTCTGAAGTGGGATGCAGAGAAGACGTACCTGGCAAGCGGGTCTAACGACAACAGTGCGTGTGTGTGGCGGATGGGGTGCACGCGGCCTAAGACGCGCTTGACGGAGCACACGGCAGCCGTGCGTGCTGTAGCGTGGTGTCCGTGGAAGAAAGGCGTGCTTGCTACGGGCGGAGGGTCGGGGGATAAAAGTATTAAGACGTGGGACGTGGAGAAAGGGGCGTGCATAAACTCGTTGGAGACGGAGTCGCAGGTGTGCAGTCTTCTGTTCAGTGAGAAGTACAAAGAGCTGATCAGCACGCACGGGTACTCAGACAACAGCATCTGTGTGTGGAAGTTCTGCAGCATGCGGCAAGTTGGGAAGATGGAGGGGCATACGGACCGTGTGCTGTTCAGTGCGCTCTCTCCAAGCGGGGACGTGCTAGCCACGTGTGCCGCCGACGAGAACCTGAACTTCTGGGTTCTTTTCAACCAGACTGTAGATAAAAATTCTCTATCGCACTCCATCTCCGTGGCTCTAAGATAGAATAAATCTTTTGTAAACAGTGCCTAGCTGAGCCGTGCTTGCACCTTCCAATGTAGGGGGAAGGAGTGTA